>JBBPBX010033041.1:15260-33497 GCA_038048925.1 Garcialebias charrua | reverse complement strand
CCGTTTTTTATGGGCTTTTTTGGGGGGCCAGGCAGTGCATTTTTAATGCGTCTGCAGCTAACTGGAGCAGTCACCTGAAACTTGCAGTTTGTCACAGCACAGACCTACAGATTTATTCAGTGTTATTTTATTCCAAATAAAACTTAGACCATTACAGGTTCTATAGACCATTTATTGGAGCAGATTATCAAAAATGTCAGTTTCACGTCAGCTGTGGACATTTCAGGACAATATGGAATGTTTGAACAGGAATGAGCTCAGGAATGGATGTGGACCCCCTTCAGAACTTCAGAGGCCAGAGTACGAAGATGAGAGGCAATGTGTCACCACGACAGGCACCAACAACCTTGCGGCCACAGCTCCGATAAGCTGCCTCGACAATAGAGGCGCGGAACACGGCCCACTCGGACTCCATGTCCCCCGCCTCCCTTGGAACGTGTTCAAAGCTCTCCCGGAGGTGGGAGTTAAAGCTCCGTCTTACGGGAGACTCTGCCAGACGTTCCCAGCAGACCCTCACAATACGTTTGGGTCTGCCAGGTCTGACCGGCATCCTCCCCCACCATCGGAGCCAACTCACCACCAGGTAGTGGTCAGTTGACAGCTCCGCCCCTCTCCTCACCCGAGTGTCCAAGACATGCGGCCGCAGATCAGATGAGACGACAACAAAGTCGATCATCGAACTGCGACCTAGGGTGTCCTGGTGCCAAGAGCACATATGGACACCCTTATGCTTAAACATGGTGTTCGTTATGGACAATCCATGACGAGCACAGAAGTCCAATAACAGAACACCACTCTGGTTCAGATCAGGGGGGCCGTTCCTCCCAACCACACCCCTCCAGGTCTCACTGTCATTGCCCACGTGAGCGTTGAAGTCCCCCAGTAGAACAAGGGAGTCCCCAGGAGGCGCACTCTCCAATACCCCCTCCAAGGACTCCAAAAAGGGTGGGTAGTCTGAGCTGCCGTTTGGTGCATAGGCACAAACAACAGTCAGAGCCCGTCCCCCCACACGTAGGCGAAGGGAGGCTACCCTCTCGTTCACCGGGGTGAACCCCAACGTACAGGCACCAAGATGGGGGGCAACCAGTATGCCCACTCCTGCTCGGCGCCTCTCACCAGGGGCAACTCCAGAGTGGAAGAGTGTCCAACCCCTCTCAAGGAAACTGGTTCCAGAGCCAGAGCCATGCGTTGAGGTGAGTCCGACTATTTCTAGTCGGAACCTCTCAACCTCACACACTAGCTCAGGCTCCTTCCCCACCAGAGAGGTGACATTCCATGTCCCAATGGCCAGCTTCTGTAGCCGAGGATCAGACCGCCAGGGTCCCCGCCCTCGGCCACCACCCATCTCACATTGCACCCGACCCCTTTGGCCCCTCCCACAGGTGGTGAGCCCATGGGAAGGGGGACCCACGTCTCCTCTTCGGGCTGTGCCCGGCCGGGCTCCATGGGTAAAAGCCCGGCCACCAGGCGCTCGCCAGCGTGCCCCACCTCCGGGCCTGGCTCCAGAGTGGGGCCCCGGTGACCCGCGTCCGGGCGAGGGAAAACTTAGTCCATTAATTGTACTCATCATAGGGGTTTTTTGTTAAAGTGTTTCAGAAAATGTTAATTTGTTTCAGAATTTGTTAAAGTGTTTCAGAAAATGTTAATTTGTTTCAGAATTTGTTAAAGTGTTTCAGAAAATGTTAATTTGTTTCAGAATTTGTTAAAGTGTTTCAGAAAATGTTAATTTGTTTCAGAATTTGTTAAAGTGTTTCAGAAAATGTTAATTTGTTTCAGAATTTGTTAAAGTGTTTCAGAAAATGTTAATTTGTTTCAGAATTTGTTAAAGTGTTTCAGAAAATGTTAATTTGTTTCAGAATTTGTTAAAGTGTTTCAGAATTTGTTAAAGTGTTTCAGAATTTGTTAAAGTGTTTCAGAAAATGTTAATTTGTTTCAGAATTTGTTAATTTGTTTCAGAACTATTTGTTAAAGTGTTTAGCCTTATTTGTTAATGTGTTTTGCACCTCAGGGCCACCGTAGTTTAATATTACTATTAACCATGCAAAATGCTTGCACGCATAACAAATACGATCTTTAATTATTTTAGTGAAACTCTCCTGATGCGTTTTCTCTTTGTTTCTACTGAACAGTTGCAATTCTTGCAGCACCAAATGCAGCAGCAGCAAATGGCTATGGGAGCAGCAGCTCCTCAGGGGGCGGGGCCACGGCAACATACCGCCAGTCAACCAAGAAGTAAGAGGAAGAGGACCACACCGCAGCCTCTTTCAAAGTCATAACAGACTGAGATCACACTAAAGCCCCTTTCCAGCTACGAGAGGACGTTCATGATCTATACTGTGCTCTTTGTCTGCGTCACTTTAAAGACAAGCAGACTAAAAATATATATATATACTTTTTTCTAACGGATAAATTTGTATGTATTGGTTCTCGAAAGACACTTTGTCCACTGTGGAGCATCAAGTTTTTACAACAGGGAGCCCTTCGTTCACAGGACCTTAGTGATATTTTTTGAAATGATCAAAAAGAAGACGGGTCTTGAAGATGAGCTTCCACAGCGACATATTTCTACTTTAGGAAGACTTTTCTCTGCAAAGGCCTTGTGGGCTGAGCGGGCCACGAATGCACATTCTCAGAACTTTTTGCATGAGGCTGCCATGTTGACTCCGGTAGAAACTGCCCTTTAAGCACAGATCCTAGCTGAGCTTGTCGACACCAAATCCTCCACGTAACCGCGACATGTGAAAATGCAAACTTGATCTTGGAGTATTGCCTGGGGGCAGCTCTCTACCTCTCGGTCTGTTGGAAGTCTTCTGTTAGGACACGGGGCTCACACGAGGACTCGAAATCAACATGCAACACAGTTTGCTTTTGTACAGCATATTTTGGAAAGGTGTTACCTTTTAATAAGTCCAGGAGCCATGAGTGTATTCGTACATGACTTCAGCTGAGTGTGAGACATTTCTGGACACTGAAAAAAAATAATTTTTTAAAGCAGTCTTTGTCAGCAGTTTTATTGTTTAAAAAAAAAAAGAGTATATATTGACAGTGGAAATACAACTTTTAGATAAAAGCCTTTGTCTGTGTGTTATTGTGCAGGTTTTACACTGTGTGTAACTTTCTCAATGAGTTTCTGGATCTCTCTCTGTCGTGTTGTTGCTCGCTTGATGCACTCAGCTTCTCGCCTGACAGCGATGATCCACCTGGAGACGTTTCAAAGAGAGAGTGCAGCTAAAGCATATATATTCCAAGAACACATTTTTTTTCTATAAAAAACTATTTTTTTGTTGTTTCTGACCTGGTTTGTGTAGCGAGCAGAGTCGATCGTCTTCATCCGTCACCACAGTGAGCCGTGCAGTTGACAGACTCTCCTCCTCAGCTGTGGGGTCTACAATAAATACAGAGCTGCAAATGGAAAATGTTATAATTAGTCCAGACTGAAAGGACCAACAAAAATGTAGAACTTTACCTGAATGAGGTAAACTTACTCATCAAAGACACAAAAGGAGGTGCCGACTGGATGCTTGTGAATACAGAGACTGTGTCTCTTTTCGAAATTCACCTCTGGTAAACACGTCTCCTTGTTGATGGTGACCTCTGGGAGCTGAGCTGTTGGGAAGAAACTAAATTAAACGACTAAAATAAAAATACCTTTGCTCCTCTGCAAAATTCCCACATAAAAAATAGAAAGCCAAATACAGTGGTCCCTCATTTATCGCAGGGGATCCGTACCCTGAAGACCTGCGATAAGTGAAAAACTGCGGAATAGGAATAGTAGTACAAGTAGTAGTTTATTTTAGTTTTTATATATATAAAGGCGTTTTAAACCCTTCCCACTCTTGCAATATTCTAAACAATGTTTATAAACTCTAAACGCTCTAAAAGACACAGAACGTCATGATTTCAGCTCCCTGCCACCTGCATGGAGAAGGTGTTCTCTGCAGACCAAAAGTGGGCGTTTCTGGAGAATAGGTGTTTCTAAAGGGCAAACACTGATTGGCTAGCTGTATTTACTGGCTCTTTAGGTAAGTTACGTCAGGTCTTTTTTTGTTTTTTACTGAAGGTTTCTAAGAAACAGTGTCATATCTGCTGTCAAACACAAGAAGATTCTCTTTTGTTCTTGGGTTGTAGGATCTGACACAGGTTGGCTTGAGTGTGGTCTGGGTACAATGAAATATGAAGCATCTGAAGCAAAACCGGCTCCCATTTGTCAAAAAGTCTGGTCTCAATTAAAGATCATGAGTCCTGTAACGAGATAATGGTCCAAAACAAAAGCTGAAAACAAAATTCCCTCTTTAGAAGTGCTCTTCTATGAGAGCTGATCTATGAAAGGAGCTGAAACATGGAGTAGGATTGACCCTTAAAATGTGAGACAGCTGAGGAAGCTAACCAGTAAACAGAAATACTGTACCTGGTCCAGTTGCAGAAATCTTACAGAAACTGACCATCACTCATCTGCAGTGACTGATTTAAAAGGTTGAACAAGAAAATGTGAAGTTAAAGGAAACATCCTTTGTCCCAATGCCAGTTTAAGTATTATTTTGGTTACTTTATTTTTCTTTCTTTATTAATCGATTGTAACTATTTTCACATTATTCAACAACCAAACCGGATTTTGTTTTTTAAAGCTGCTATATGTAACTTTTCTAAAAATATTTTTTTTACATATTTCTTCACTCTGTCACTATCTCCTGACAGACTGATGTTAGACAAAGTAATCTCTGAAAAAAACTATTGTCCCTTTGCTTCTCCAGGTGGTACTAAAAGCATTTCTAAAAACCCACAGTGACCCGCCGTTAACCAGCCAATAAAAACAGAGTTTTTAACCAGCCAATAAAAACAGAGTTTTTAACCAGCCAATAAAAACAGAGCTTCTCACGCCCCTAACCCACACCCCCGCCTGTTCCAGCCCCAGCGGCCGTGCACGTTCTTGTTCAAAGGATTGCAAAGCGATGCAGGACTGTTTTGTATGTGACACAAATGTATTAAATTCCCCTTCTTCATCCCTGATCTGGACTTTTCTTTTGTTTTTTTGCCAAAAGTCAAGTGATCGCTTCCTCCTCCGCTGACTCCATGACTGAAATGAATGAATCTGTCACGAGCGAATTAAATTAGGGTTCAACGTGGCTGCGTGAGGCTCTGCAGATTTCCTGGTGTTCTGGTGTGCTGGACCAGCGCTCCATGTTTTTATTTGATTTTTTAGAACGTTTGATTAACATATAAACAGAACATCGCAGCGGCTGCGACAGGACATGCAGTGGAGGCGGAGCTATGGAGGCTGAGCTGCAGTTCAGCCGAGAGCAAGGGGGAGGGACCAGAAACGTGTCTCTGTTCAAAATTTTTCTAAGTTCCAGCGTGTTCCAAAAACTACGTATAGCAGCTTTAATGTAATGGCTAGGTATTAAAAAAACAAACATTTAGCCCTCCCCAGTACTTATTTATGTTGCTCTTATTTTGAAATGTAACTGGAAGTTCTGCGTTAAGAAAGGTGGAAAGAGAAGTTATGGAGACGCCGCTAATGTCGAACCAGTTAACACTATAGACATAATATGTCTGTGGTTAATACAAACAGCTTTTTTTCTGTCCAATCAGATGTGGCCCTCCAGACACGCCTATTTTGCTGTCGTCCAATCAGATGTGTCCCCCGGATACGCTTCGTTCAATCAGATGTGGCCCCCCAGATATAATAATAATAATAATTTGTCACATTTGTCATCTGTGTATGTTCCCATACTTGACAGACGAAATTGGTCTTCTGCATTTAACCCAACCACCACCAGGTGGTGCAGTGAGCAGCGTTGTCGCGCTCGGGGAGCTGGGGAAAATAGATGTGCACTCATAGACACCCCAAGGTGTGCCGTGGCCGGGGTTCGAACCTGGGTCCTTCGGATAACAAGTCCGATTCTCTGCCACTACACCATGCCTTCTGTCTGCAGAGATACCTACCGGTACATGCCTATAAGCGCTCTTGGCCACGCCCTCTGCTCTGCTCACTGAACATCTGATCAGCTGTTTAACTGCAGCAGGAAATTTATCCTGCAGTATGGACTGCACAAAGCTGCATGAGGAAGCTTATTCTGCAGCTCTGGGCTGCACAAATGTGCAGCAGGTGCTAAATAATTTAAAATAAGCCAATTGTGTGTCATGTCCAATCTAATTTTGAAAAACCGCGATAAACAAACCGCGATGTAGCAAGGGACTCCTGTAACCATGTTTTCCCCTCTCTAGTTGTAGACTGCTCCACATTCAAAGCACTTACTGTTATTCAGGGCAGCCAGCAGGGCGACGACAGAAGCATCCAGAATGTTCCCATCATAGTCGAGACACATGATGTCACAATAAAGGACCCAGCAGAGCTGCAACAAGAACCAGCTGAATTATGACCCAACAGTCACAGTCGTCACTAGTTTATGTGCTCATTTATAAGTTTTCACCTTTCCTCTGTCGATGCACAAGTCTTCTGCCTTGATCACCTCAGAGCTGCAGCACAAACATGCAACGACGACGAGTGAGCAAACCGCAGTGGAAAACTACAAGAGCATGTTGAGGGTTTATCCAACCTTTCAATAACATCTGCAATGAACTGGCTAGCAGCCTGGGCCTGTTCTCCTGGCGGGCCCGACCGGAAGCGGGACGAACACAGAGGCGGCAGGTCCACGTTGGGCACTTCAAGAGCACAGAAAGAACGCTGCAGTCAGTGTTTTGTTTATTAGAATCCTCATCTGTTATTGCCGTACAACCATAACCATCATAGCTACATACGCAAAACACTTGAATCAAAATAGCAGCTTAGAGCAAAAGTTCACACACGTTTGAGAAATTTGTATTTAACAAAAAGGAGGCTGCGCCTTTTCTTTTTTATAGATTAGCACTTGATACTTTTGCACCATACTTACCAATGTAACCTTTACCAGGTGCATCCACCGTAGGGTTGGCCAGCTCCTGCACACAGACACATGTTTGTTATGTTTTAAGGAAAATAATGAAAATGTTTTTTTTTTTTTTTTTTTATTGAACCTTTATACAGGTTAGTCTCATTGAGCCTCAAGGACTAATTTACGAGAGAGACCTGCAATTCATTTATGCAGGATCAAAAAATGGTTGGTCAATAAATCATCTATAATAGGCTGAACTGAAAATGTAGGATTTTGTAAGCTGAAGATGTAGAGTTACAATAAAGTACAGGTAGTCCTCGGGTTACGACGGTCTCGAGTTGCGACATTTCGTGGTTACGACGCATCTCCCATTTAATATGAAAAGCCTTATTTCGAGTTACGCAATTTTACGTCAAAAACGCTGTGACGCAGCGGCAGAAGAATACAGTATTGAACTGTACGCGGTGCAGGAATACGGCGGATGGACCGGTTTTACGTCTTAAACGTAGCGGCGGAGGAATACACTGCACTGTACTGTGAACGCGGTTTTACGTCGTAAATGGAATGCGGAATACGTCGTAAACGTAGCGGCGGAGGAATACATTGCACTGTACTGTGAACGCGGTTTTAAGTTGTAAACGGAATGCGTAATACGGCGGATGGACCAGTTTTACGTCGTGAACGTAGCGGCGGAGGAATACACTGGACTGTACTGTGAACGTGGTTTTACGCCGTAAATGGAATGCGGAATATGTCGTAAACGTAGCAACGGAGGAATATACTGCATTGTACTGTGAACGCGGTTTTACGTTGTAAACGGAATGCGAAATACCGCGGATGGACCGGTTTTACGTCGAAAACGTAGCGGCGGAGGAATACACTGAACGCAGTTTTACGTCGTAAACGGAATGCGGAATACGGCGGATGGACCGGTTTTACGTCGTAAACGTAAAGCAGCAGCGGAAAATATTGTACTGTACGCAGTGCAGCGGCAGAGGAATACTGTATTGTACTGTGAACGCGGTTTTACGTCATAAACGAAAAACAGAATACTGTACAAGTACGGCGGATGGACCGAGGAGAACGGCGTCAACAGCATCCTAGTAGGCCATTAACTCTTTTTGCCCTTCATTATGGCTCCCAAACGTACAGTATGTTTTTTGATAATTATTTAGGGTACTGTGTTAGAATAGGCTATGTGCTTGGTAATACAGTACTGTACATGTACCGTACATGGTGCAGTACGTACGTATATTCCAACTTACGTCGAAAATCGGTTTACGGCGCTGCGTAGGAACGGATCTCCGTCGTAAGTCGAGGACTACCTGTATTTGAAAAAGTGTTTTGGAAGCGCTGTGTTGTTAATGCACCCCTTTGATTCCACAGATGATCGTGGTGTTTCCCATCTTCACCAGGGCTGAGCCATCTGCTGTAGATATGGACCCTAAACAAAATAAAATAATAATAAAAAACTGAGTGTGTGTGCTGAATAAAAGACTCAGACAATGGGCCAAAATATTCACAACTTACCAATGTTCAAAGTCGTGGTTCTGAATTCAGACAGCTCCCGTCCATCGGGTCTACAGTTTTCTTTCTGGAAATTCAACATTTGCGGGCTAAATAATACTCTTAAATATAAATGTTTACGTGTTACAAATAAACAAATGTGAAAATCCCAAACCAGAAAGCTCCTGTGATATTCCAGAGGCTCCGCCGTCCTAAAATTTAATGGAAAGAAAAGACAACACATTAGTCCAAAACAAAAAAAAATAACTTTCAGACGAAACAGCAGAGCATGGAAGAAAATCCTGGAAAATAAACTTATTCGTGGAAAGTAATTCAGTCATAGTTAAGAGTTTGAAAAAAGCGACTGACGCAAACGCGCGATTTACTAAATTCAAAACTATACTTCATCAGCAATTAGATCGCATCTGAAACCTTACTTGATGTATTTATATAATAAGTATTGGTAAATTAACACGAAAACCATGCATTTGTTTGAAAAATGTGCAGTTGGAACGAGCTTACTTGAAGCCGGCCGCCATATTGTTTTGATTTTCCACGTGGGTTTGAACTACGGTGGCCGACAAGGGCGAACAGAATCGCTTTGCGTTATTGTTTGTGAAACATCTTTTCTTTTTTTTCATTCAACCTTTATTTAGGCAGGTTAATTTTTTTTTTTATATATATATATACAAAACAGGTACAACAAAATCCTACAATGACAAACATGGCTCGAGACATAAGGCATGCATAACAAAAATTACAAAAAAGGCTAATAATCACATGAAAGTATGTTTTGGGCAGCTTAACAGAAATTCGTTACAAAGTGTTTTAGTTTTTAGAGCTTTTGCATTGGTACAATACTTTAAAGTAGATAAGTAAGAAGAGATTTAGTAAAAAACACTATAAATCTAGGTTTTAGCATGGAGAATTAACAGCTGTGGATGTAAAATTTGGCTAATATTAGTATTAAATTTACAACAAAAACTTTCTTACTTGAAATATTCGAATAAAAGAAACCAAACAGTATAGTTTTAGCATCAAATGGTAGGTCAATTTCTAACTTTCTATTTACAAACAGGAAAATGTCTTTCCAGAACAACTGAGTACAGTATAAGAACAGTCCCAGAAGAGGATGATCAGAACTGTGGCAGAGTGAACACATTGGGTCTACGTTTGGACGGTACTTGGAGATTATATAGTTGACAGGATAACATTTATGCAGAATCTTTAGGGACACTTCTCGAATCTTATTAGTTTTAAAGTATTTTCTAGGTAACAGAACATTTTTCCAACAGATATCATTAAATGAATTATCCCAGAAGAATATAGAAGCAGGTTTACTGATATATTCTCTAATTATTAATTATCTAATACATTTATTTGTTTTTTCGCTTAAAAATGGGTCAGAGTTTCCAATGAATAATTCTTCTGTTAAATAGTCCGTACTGTTTTGTACAGGATTTGACATCAATATTTTCACACCAGATGGAATGGCATCAAACACAATTGCAAATTCTCTCGGTAGTACTGGAAAGATATATGTAGTTAAAAATTCACTATAAGAGTGTAAGTGTTGCCGTCTTTGTTGAATAACTGATGTACATGAACGATTCCTCTGTCAAACCTTTTTTTTTTTAAGAAAATAGATTTATGTTAAAAACAGATGTGATTTAGTCAGGTTAATCTCATTGAGCCTCGAGGACTCATTTACAAGAGGGACCTGTCTACAAACTAAAGAATGATGACAACAGCAACAGTACATTTTCCTTGAACAATCAACAATAGACAATCATAAGAGAGAAATACAGATTTTTTAACAAGTTAAAACAAAGATATCAAAGTAGCAAAACAGACAGATTATAATGCAGATGTAGAAAATCAAAAACAGAAACATGTCTGCATTGGTTTTTGCAGACATGTTCCTGTTTTTTTTGTTGTTGTTGTTGTTGTTTTCTTTTTTATGTACCGATAAAGGAACAATTACTTGAAACCACGTAAAATGGTTTTAAAGTTGTTTTTTTAGTTGAATAATTGTTTATTAAAACTATGCATATGTATGAGAGAGGAGTAAAGGAGGCCATCTTTGTGAAAAGAAACCGTCCATCATTAAACAGGGGTGGAGGCCTCCGGGTTCAACTGTCCCCCTCTTACAATGCTGTGATTGCTAGTATCACTCAGCCCACTTTGAATAGCAAACAACCATCAGGGTGCTAATGATCCATTGTTAGGCTGATGGCCCTCCTTGATCATGTGAGCAACTGGTTTCAGGCTGTCATCAGCCAACTGGTTGTGTAACACTGTGAGAGGGTGCTATTTATAAGACTGAGCTGAACACAGCAACTCAGACTCAGAAGGAAATCATGATTATGGTATTTTTTGATATAGAAAAAGCATATGATTCGTTATGGAAGGAAGGCTTACTTATAAAACTTAAGCTGATGGGGATTGGTGGAAGGATGTATAATTGGATAGCAAATTTCTTACGGGATAGAAAACTAAGAGTGAAGGTCGGGTCTGATTACTCGAGTGTGTTTAATGTGGAAAATGGAATACCTCAAGGTAGTGCAATTAGCCCGATTTTATTTAATATTATGATTAATGATATTTTTTCTGACAATGATAATTGTATAAAGTCTGCGTTATATGCAGATGATGGGGTCATATGGATGAGGGGTAGGAATATTAAACATGTGGTAGGAAAGATTAATAAAGCTATTCGTAAAGCAGAACAATGGTCATATGACTGGGGCTTTAAATTTTCAACAAGCAAATCGTGTTATATGGTAGTTACACATAAGAGAAACGTAGAAATTGGAACATTGACATTATATGGACAACAGTTGGAAAGGGTGACTGAATTTAAATATCTAGGACTATGGTTGGATAGTTCTTATACATGGAAAACACATATTGAACATCTGGAAACGAAATGTAAGAAAGTTATAAATTTGCTAAAGGCGGTGGCTGGAAATAACTGGGGTGCAGATAGACAGTCTTTATTGAACATATATAGGGCTCTTATGAGGTCAATAGTGGATTATGGCAGTTTTGTATATGGAACAGCAGCCAAAACGACTCTTCAAAAGATAGATCGGTTGCAGAGTAGGGCTTTACGTGTGTGCACAGGGGCTGTGACAACGACACCTATTAATGCTCTTTTAATAGAGACTGGAGAGACTACACTGGAAATGAGAAGAAAGAAATTATCATTAGTCTATTGGATGAAAGTTAAGAGTAGTAAGGATGAACCTATGACTTTGACAATTCTGCAAAACTGTTGGGAATATTCAACGTTTCAGTGTAATGGCTTTGGATGGATCATAGGCAACTTGACTAAAACGTTTGGATTGGCGGATAAGGAACTGGCACAGTTTAATCCCCTTAGTGTTATTCCTCCGTGGCTATTTCCTGAGGTGAATGTTGACATGAACATACTTAAACTGAAAAATGATTGGAATTTAACTGAACTAGGTGTGGAGACAGACATATATTTAAGTAACTCTTATTCTAATTACCTTAAAATTTATTCAGATGGTTCTAAGAATTTGAAGGGATGTGTGGGAATTGGACTATATATACCGGAATTTAAGATTTGCATTTCAAAACGGTTGTCGGATCACCTATCAGTCTATACAGCAGAAATGGTGGCTGTTATACTAGGCTTACAGTGGGTTGAGGAGGTTCGACCGGACCGGGTGGTGGTGTGCACAGATTCCAAAGCTGTTATAGAAAGTATTCAGGGAGAAGGTAATAACAGGAAGGATTTAGTGTTAGAAGTTCAGCACAGTTTACTTAGATTGCACAGGGGTGGCATTGATGTTTGGTTCTGCTGGGTACCAGCACACGTTGGTGTTAAAGGCAATGAAAAGGCAGATAGCCTGGCAAAAAGGGCTTTAGAGGGGGCAATAACACTTGCAATTCCTATAGGGAAAGGGGAAGGGAAATCACTTATTAAGAGTAAAGAAATAGAAGAATGGCAAACGAGTTGGAATGACGATAAGAAAGGACGGAGATTATACAAAGTACAAAAGTCAGTACTTCACAGACATGTTGCTGAGAAGAACAGACGAGACGAAATAATAATGCTCAGATTGAGGGTAGGTCATACCTATTTCAATGATATTTTATATTTGATAGGGAGGAAGGATGATGATAAATGTGAAGGGTGTGGAGTGAAAGAAGATGTAGAACATGTGTTGATGTATTGTGAAACATATGAACAAGAAAGGGAGGGATTGCGGAGTGTGGTTAGTAGGGCAGGTCGAGAATGGAGTCTTCAAGGTATATTAGGAAGTGAAGGAGACATATTGGATATTTGTAGAATAAGAAGGGCGTTATTTATTTTTCTTCAACGGACAGGCTTAAAGAATAGAATTTAATTGATGTAAGGTAGTGTTGCTGCACACTCATGTACAGTAGGTGGCGGTATGCACCTTTACGTTGCTTGCGATCCGCCATGATAGAAAAGAAGAAGAAGAAGAAGAAGAAGAAGAAGAAGCAACTCAGACTGAGGAAGTCTTTCGGACGAAAGACGAAACGTTTCTACATTTTTTTTGCTTTGTTTTGTTTTATTTTTTGAATGTCCAGAGGACCAGACTTAACCTTTTTAGATATGCATATGTATGCAACAATTTGCTAAATCTGAACTTAAAAAATATTGAACAACCTTTACACACATTTGACCTGCTTGTTACTTCTTCCTCAACACTTCACTAACTTCCTAAAAACCTGTGCTTCCACTTAGGGGGCCCCCTAGTGGCCACGGGGCCCCAAGCAGCCGCTCGTTAGTTTACTTATGCCTTGGGCCGGCCCTGATCATGTGTTCGTTTAAAGTTGACTTCCGTCCAAACCTTTGTCCACAAAGATCACAAGCAAATGTTTTCTGTCCTGTGTGAACTATCATGTGTCTGTTTAAATTTGACTTCCGTCCAAACCTTTGTCCACAAACATCACAGGCAAATGTTTTCTGTCCTGTGTGAATTATCATGTGTGTGTTTAAATTTGACTTCAGTCCAAACCTTTGTCCACAAACATCACAAGCAAATGTTTTCTGTCCTGTGTGAACTATCATGTGTTTCTTTAGATTACCATTTTGGTTAAATATTTTTCCACAGTCTTCACAACTAAATGAGTTCTGTCTTGACTGTTTTTTCTTGAGTGAGCCTCCAGTTTTCTTCACTTTTAAATGTTCCTCGATAACCAAACAACTTGAAGACGTCACTGACTGACTCGTCTTGTGAAATTGTTTCCCATGCTCAGTGAAGCTGCAAGACTTGTTGACAGTGTTTACGTCTGACTCAGGAGCTCTGCTCTCCTTCCAGTCTTTGTCACCGTCTTCAGGTTCTGACCCAGAGTCTGATAAGTCTTTTAGCTGAGAGTCAGAGTCCTTCACCTCATCACCTTCATCACTGACTTCAGTCTCTGAAGAGCTGCAATCATCTCCATAAGTATTTAGATCTGGGTTCCTGGTAGTTTCTCCTTCTCCACATTCCTCTCCACCAGTTGCTGTTTTCATCTGGTCAGCTGAGCTGCTGGTTGGAAGATCTTCCTCTTTTACTTGGTGCTGATGAAGCTGTAAAAACAGAGGCTTCTCCTCTTCTTCCTCATTCTTCCAAGTGTGGCATTACTCATGCCCTGAGAGCATGAATAAATTAAGTTTAATAACGCCACCCTGGGAATTTCACCCAGAGAGTACCTTATTACTTCAAGGCCACGCAGGTTCGCTTTGCACTGATTAAAACATCCGGGACAACTGTTCAAAAATAACAATGATAATTTATTTACAGTTACCTTAAAACATTCTTTATTTACATTATGTTCAACATTCTTTTTTTAATTATTTCATTCATTTTATCCCAACTAAATAACAGACCCAAAAACCCTTTAAACGACACTAAATTACTTCAATAAATACATACAGGTTACTTCAATAAATACAGCTTTGCACAACTATACAGTTCACCCTTCACTGGTTCTGGCACTCTCGACATGCCGTAGAAAGGGCAAGTGGCCGCACTGACGTCACACTCTACGTGCCACTGCAAGGGGAACACAGCTGACGGCACCACAGTCCATGTTCATAAAGCAACAGTCTCCGGAAACAGAGCAGCAGTAGTCCCGATGTGGGGAGACCTAAAGAAAGTTAATTAATAACTACTCTCCATATAGCTGCCACAAAATAAAGCTTACAATGACAATTGTTTCCTTACCTGCTGGTCCTCACAACCATATACACACACACACGTACACACACATCCTCGTAGCCGGAGGGAGGGAAGAAGCCCAGCACCACAGCGCTCTACCTATAATCACACAGACTTATCATTTCTGACCCACAATCAGCTATAGTACAACGAGAGAAAGAACACCTACCGTGCAGCAGTCAAACAGCCCGTACCACACTCAATGACTGGTTGCCTTTACGGCCAAAACCCGTGGGACACCATGACGGTCAGAACCCACGGCACCAGCCACACGGCGAAGTGTGAAGACGACCCTGTCTGCCCGCATGCAGAGCAGCTGCTCTTATACCACGCCCACTCTAACAACCAGACATTCGCACCTGGAACCCATCAGCCTGATCAGGCATCATTCTCTACTGCTACACAAGGAACAGCAGTGAATGCAAACCCGGTGTCATCAGTCTCCTTTTTCACACAAAACTGCTCTCCCTCTTGACTGGTCCACAGTTCCTCCTCTTCCTCTTTTATGTTGAGGGTCTCTGGATCCTGTTGGTCCACACCAAGCAAACAAAAGTAACTTTACTGCTGATGTTTATTACTAATTAAATTAAGTACCGGTAGTGGGTGCACGTACTTCAGGAGCTTCTTCTTTAATCAGCACCTTCTGCTGAACACCTGCAGGGACCACTTGGGGTTTGTTGTGTTGCAGTTTGTCCTTTAAACGACATTGTTCCTCTTTATAATCTGCATCTGTCGTTTCCAGAAACTCGGACATTTCTTCAGCAGCCACTTCCTCTCGTTGTTCAGCCTGATGTCTCCTCATCTGTTAGCCAAAGTTTCCTTTAAATAATAGTTTCGGAACGGGTACAGACGAAATTTCCAATCTTCGTTAGCGTAAAAGAAGTACTTACTTGAAGCCAGCCTCCAAATTGTTTTGATTTTCCACGTGAATTTGAACTACGGTGGGAAAAAAACAATTACCTCGCTGCAGACTGCGGGACGGACCGGTGTCAGTCCCGGAAGTGGTTATTGCACTCCAGAAATGAAGGGGGCGCTAGTGGCGCTTTTAAGGGGGCACTAGTGGCGCTATTAAAACACGCAACAACAACAACAATGAATGGAAATTAATATTTTAAAGGCACTAGTGGCGCTATTCTAAAAAATATATAATGGAAGTTAATATTTTAAAGGCGCTAGTGGTGCTATTACAATTTTTTTTAATGGAAATTAATATTTCAAAGACAAATACATTACATTAGGAACACATTTATCCATCCATTAATTATCATACATAACCGCTTATCCCTATTACAATTTTTTAATGGAAATTTATATTTTAAAGACAAATACATTACATTAGGAACAAATTTATCCATCCATTAATTATCATACACACACGCTTATCCCTGTTTCCCAGGGCTGCATTCCAAAAACTATAATATGCTTGCTTGCAGGTGAGCTCAAATATTATCGTTGTTTACCATAATGTGTCATTGGAAACTTCATAAACTGCACTCAAATATCCAATTGTTTCAAAACCCAAAGGGATTAATTAACACTCAGAGAGAGAAAGTAGTTTTTACCATACCATACCATACCATTTTATTTACAAAGCACTTTCAACAGGAACAAGTCCACACCAAAGTGCTGAACAAACAAACACGCAACAGGCAACACAGACAATGAAGTACAACATGAAAAACATAAAAACATTGCAGATCATAAATAAACTGATCGAATACAAATCAGCTGGAGTTGAAAGCAACAGAATAGTAGTGAGTTTTTAACCGGGATTTGAAAACTGAGAGGGAGGGGGCCTGTTTGATGAGCAGAGGTAACTCGTTCCAGAGTCTTGGGCCTGCTACAGAGAAAGCCCTGTCACCCCTGCGCTTAAGACGAGTTTCTGGAACTCTTAAGAGTACCCGATCCTCTGACCTCAAAGCACGTGGAGGGACATATGGGTGTATCAAGTTTTTAGAACGTTTGACAAGAAATGATCTTCAGCAGTCGGATCCCGGCAGTAGACGTTGCAAGAATGGTTCACTGTGGATGAATAAATTTGATTCTATATGAAAACATTTTTGAATAGTCACCGGATACATAAATTAAACCTGTGTGTAAATTGTAACAGTCTTCAGTTCAGCCAATCATCATGCGCCTCCGGTGTCGGTCTCCTCTTCATAAAGTCCGGCTTGATGTGAACAACTGCTCCTCACCTGAGTTTTCCATCACCTCCACCGTCGCTGAGCATACCTTTAATTTTTGTATTTATTGTTTGTAGATGTTTGTAACTGAACATGTTTCTGTATGTGGTTGCTTTATTAATAAAACATACGTATTGATTATGATTTTTAAAACATAAACAACCTCACCGTATATAAGGTTTGTAAAGAAAACTTTTATTGATTCCGGTCATTGTTCAAAAGTATATTAAAGATTGAATGTACACATATAAAATACTGAAAGTTATTAACTGTGCTTGCATTTCACATTTTTAAAACAAGGTTATTCAATTGTTAAACAATGCTGTTACAATATATGTACAACTACTTTATTGGTTCTACTTTCTCTTTAATATATTAGAGCTACAATGTAACTTTGCCTGGAAACAACACCATTTCTACAAAAAACTAAAAAAATGTAAATCAAAACTACAACAAAAGGAACACTCAAAAATGTACATATAATGTTTAAATAACACATTGTGAAAAACAAAAGGATGACTGAACAATTCAACAGTCTAATGTACTTCAGCAGAACTGATTTAAAAAGACATGTCACCAAAAAAGAACAACAATGTGTGACAACTGAAATGTGTGAACGACAGTGTAAAACAACTAATATTCTCCTTGCATTCAGTACTGACATTCAGGGCAGTGTCCAGGTATGCCATCAGAGTAGTAACGAGGGTACTCTCCTCGTCTTCCATTTCCGGTGAAGCCCACACAGTCTTTATATTTGTGAACCTGTGATGTCCACAGAATGACATGATGACAATACGAAGATGGTGGACTCTCACTCTCCTGTGAAACTTCCCTGTGAGGTAAGAACATTGAGTTCCCAAGTGAGATGTGTCTCTACAGGGTAGGCCACATCTGAAGATATGGAATTCTGCAGTAACAAAAAGAAATGAACAAAATTAAAAATAACATCTATATAAACTACAGATATGTTTAAACAAGAAATGGTTAATTCCCAATCAAAATAGAGCAAGGACACTGTAATAGCTACAAGCATACAACAAAAATGTAATAACACATCAGGAAATATACAAATGATTTGTTAAAAAAAAGGCATGTCTGAAATGAATCACTTTATGTTCTTTAACATTATTCTTCCAGTTTTGCACGATTCAACAAGTAATTTTATGAGTCACAATGGCTTCCAGGTGATAAATATACAGCAAACAATTAATTAAAATTGTGAAAGTAATATTGCTCAAACAACCAAAGGGAAGTATTAACTAATTTTATCACTTGTTTTACTTTGATCTTTGCTTTGTTACACTTTGTAGCACTTTGAGATTTTTATTAATGAAACGTGCATTATAAATTGAATTCATTATTATTATTATTATTATTATTATTACATTTCCCCATTTACTCTGTAACTTTTGACACACACACACACACATATATATATATATACACACACACACACACACACACAAACACATA
>JBBPBX010033041.1:0-15181 GCA_038048925.1 Garcialebias charrua | reverse complement strand
ATATATATGTACATATATATATACATATATATACATATATATACATATATGTGACATATATACAATATACGTGTATATTATATCTATGTTGGAGCCGACGAGATTTCAGGCGGCCATCTTGGGGGTGGACACCGCTCCACTCAGCCTTATATATTTGACAGGCACAATAAAGTATCAGCGCATTTAATCAATCATAACACGCTGAATAGTAATCCTGTTGTCACATATTTAAATTTTAGGCATACAGCAAATAAAACTGCATGTATAGAAACGTATAGTTTAGCATATTTAAATAATTTTGGTGGAATACAATACTTTAATGTAGGGCATGTTTAGCAAGACACAACCAAAGATGCAATTTATTCACACACACATTATGTATACATATTCAGATACTGTAATTATATATATATGTATATATATATTCAGATAAGCATATATAACTATATATATAACTACTGTAGTGTATATATATAACTAGAAAACAGTCACCCATCAAAATACATTACCTTCAAAATACATTACGTTATCAGTTGAAATTATTGAAGTCTTATGATTTAGTTAATTATAATATTTTGCAGGTTATGTATAATGCTCATAAAAATGTATTACCTTTGAACATCCAATCACATTTTGTTAAGAGGGAACGTAGTTACAATCTGAAGGGATTAATGTTTTTAAAACCTAAAATTCAAATAAATTTAAAGGACAGATGTACTTCAGTCCAAGGAATACGATTATGGAATACTCTGAATAGTGATTGTAAAAACGCTGGCTCTATTAATTTGTTTAAAATAATGATAAAAAATTGTTAAAGAAATATGAAATTCTATCATTTGTATTTATAAGAGCTGCTGTTTAGGAGCTGAAGTTTTTGTTTTGTTATTATTTGAAACTATTATTATTATAGTTAATATATTTTTTTAATGGGGCAGATATAAGATTTTTTCTCCTTTCTGCTACCTTTCATTTTATTTGATATGTATTTTTTGTATGTGAATTTGTTTGTTTTGAAATGAAATTACTATTGTCAAAAGATTATATGTACAATAAAAATAAAATGCAAATACAATGAAATGAAAAGCAGCTGAGAGAAGAGAAAAATCTGCCCCTTTAATAAGTAATTTATGTTACACTTTATATTATATGAATTATAATGAATGAATTCACACACCCTCCCCCAGGACCACAAAGAATAACATAGCCTCTCATTTTTTATTAGTTTTTAGGCTATTTGGAGCCAACAAAGATTTTCAACAACACACACGTTATATACACTATATAAATTTTTTCCTAGTAAGGCACTAAAAGCCTTTAAAAAGAATGGTTTTGCACTTTTTTTTTTCTTGTGTTGCCACTCTGTAATTGTGTCGTTTTCAGTTTGGCAATGTGGTGCAGTCTTAATTTATGGAACACAGAAACGACAAGGGACATCAACACATAGTGATGATTGTCTATTCCACACTGTTTCCTGAATGTGCTCACCCAGACAGAACACATCCTCAGCACCAACATCAGCCCGTACAAACTGATCAATATAGGACAAACTGACAGCTTGCCTGGACACAGACTGGCGGATGAAACGTTCAGCTGACCTGACTACCCTCAAAGTCCCTGCAGATGGTATCATTAGACCCCCTTTGTTTCTTAGTTTAAGTAAGTGGTAGCTCTGGTCAAAAGATGTAGGTACAGCATCAGATACCAAGCTACCACGGCATACGTCACACACAAGCTTCTTTAAGATTTTCCGGACCACAAACCCCGAGATGTAGACAATTGCATTGTCAACAAGACCACCGAAGCGTGTTGGCAGATAAGTGTGGTCACGCACAATTGCACAAGTATTTGCAAATGGCGATGGCAGCTCTTCGGTTACTTCTGCTGTGGGAGAAGATGACAGTTCGAGAGCAGACAGAAACACAGTTGCATCCTGTACTGCCACATTTCCTGATCCACTTGGAGACACCCCACACCGCACCATCAGATGACGAAAAATGGCTTCAAACTGCCCAGCTGAAGGGTTATTGTTCCAGCCCCCTGAGAAAACATAAATAAACAGACTCAACACAGTCAGATTTCACAGAGTTAGAATTAATTTTATCCTAAAGAAGAAAAACTAATGATGTAATCACAACACTGTAAACAATGTGACATACATGCATGCATACAAACAAACCAAAGTGAAAAAAAGAAAGAAATGACCACCTGATGCCCTGATGGAATTGAAGAGTAGTTCCAAGTGATCTTGGCTAAAGCGATAGGTGCAGATGTACTGCTGTTGCTGAAGCTGTTCAGGAATCATCAACATCAGCGTGTCAATGTTGATGATGAATCCCACCACAGATACAGTAGGTACCTTCACAAGAAATTGTTTTGTCTGTGTTATCATGACAAAAATAACTTCAAGAAACCACAAAATTATTTTCACAAAAAATGATGCTAAAAACCGTTTTGCAAGAACGGTTCAAGAGTAAATTTACATCATATAAAACAAGTCAATTCAAGAACTTCACACACGTTAAACGCCATATTTAGTATTTTTATAATAGGTTTAGGGCAGCACGATGGCACAGTTGATAGAACTGTCGCCTCTCAGCAAGAAGGTTGTTGGATCAAATCCCGTCTGGGGGCCTTTCTGGGTGGAGTTTGCATGTTCTCTCCATGCATGCGTGGGTTTTCTCTGAGTACTCCGGTTTCTTCTCGCATACCAACAACATGCATGTTAGACTGACTGGTAACTCTAAATTGTCTCTAGGTGTGAGTGAGAGCGTGAATGGTTGTTTGTCTCTATGTGTCCCTGTGATGGACTGAAGACCTGTCCAGTGTCCCCCGCCTCTCGCACAGTGACTGCTGGACATGGGCACAAGTGACCCGTGATCCGAAAAGGAAAAAGCGGGTAAAAGATAATTGATGGATAATAGGTTTAATGTTCTAGACTAAACATCATTGTTGCAATGAGAAGTTAATGATGGCCGCCAGTGATCAGGTGTGCCCCATCATTCTGCTGGCCAAGTGAAGATAATATTCCTTTTTCCAGAATTACAGTATGGGGGCTCTGTCGTGAGTACCGTACATGAAAAACCATGAAGTAGGGATACAGTGGTCCAAGTTCAGTAAACTTTGTCATGACATGTGCCAGGCTGCAATCACACACATCACCTGTTACTCCCAATCTCCTTCCTTAAATAAACAATTTAAATTTAAATACTGTAACATTTAAAATAAACAATCCATGCAGCATGGTTTATTTTAAGTGTTACAGTATTTAAACTGTAGAGAAGCGAAGCGCAGTAGGACATCATAGGGTTAACCCTTCACAAAGCTGATGCAGCACAGAGGAGAAATGCAGAAGGGAGCTTCTCCCTGCACATAGGGGCAAAAACATTTAAAAGTTTATTTTAAAGTGGAACTAAACCCCGGTCTAAAAACGTGTTTACGGTGACCCCTATGGGATTGAACAGAGGAATTGCACCTTAATTTTCTTATTTGTCCAAACGCTCATGTGTGATGTGTCTGCTCATGTGTGACATCACAAAGGTGGTTCAAGCAGAGCCAATCCCCTGCAGAGATGAGAAGGTCCTGCAGCATTCATACCTTATATGGAAGTGCCACATTTCACTCCTGACAAGCGGTTTTATTTTTCTTTTTTTCCCTTTTTTTTAAGCCTTTGGTTTTGGATGGAATGGGTGGAATAGATAAATACATCTACATGTTTATCCTTTGTTGTTGCTTGGTGTATGTTGTTGGCTAGAGGTTTAATTTGTTTTAGGTTGTTGCTGGTGGAGGCGTGAACAAAAGCACAACTCTACCTCCACCCCTCCTTGTCTCTCGACACGCCCATTTTGAGGGTGATTTTGGATCTGCTTAGGGGAAGGAGTTACCGTCTCAACCTGGGTTTAGTTCCACTTTAAATAAAACTGTCCATGGCTCATCCATCAATCAGCCAATCGTGTGTCGTGTCTAATCTTACTTTGAAAAACCGCAATAGAGCAAGTCCGCGAAACGAGGGACTACTGTATAAGAATGTGTGTGAACCAGTTTTTACATAAACTGTTGGACGCCGCTGATCAGTGAAAGAATATTTATAGTAAGAATATTTATAGTGAGTACAAACACAAATGTTTGGTTGACAAAATATGTAAAGTTTGCAAGCTGTCAATTTTTTTCAATTTAGCGTTTATTCAAACTGCTTCAATGTTTTTGAATCTAAGTCACTATTCACTGCAGCCCCCAAAACATTAATTCCTCTGTAAGAAATCCTTCCTCGTATTTCAAACAGGGATCACACTGATTGCTATTAACTGCATGGAAAATACTGACTTCTTAATGGTACCCCCCAGTTAAAAACTAACGACATAGTTAAAGTTAAAAGTGTCATCTAAGGTTCAGTTTTTTGTAAATCCTCGGATACCACATTTTACTGTGCAAGAGCCACTTCATTCTGTGTATGTTCTGTTAGTGATACACTGTTTTGATGAAGACCACAGCAACAAACGCCAACGCTTTCAATGGCAGCAACTAACAGTGTGTCAAGCTAAAAAGCAGGCATGTTCTTACACAGATCTTAGCCACAGGATGATACTTTTGTTCTTTTCAAAGTTTCCTGGTTGCATCATGAAAGAAATAATAGGCTGTTCCACTGCAGACATGAATTATAGATTAAGTTGACTTCCTCTCTGGGCAGAACTGTGAAGCTGCATGTTTGTTTTGCTGGGATTTCATTCATTCATTTGTCTGCAGACAACACTGGTGCTGCTTGACTGCATCCTGCCTCACTCCCCAACACTTCCTCCCCCTCCCCTCCGCAAACCATTAACCTTTTTTTCTATATTTCACTGCAAACTCTTCTTGAATGTCGTATATCAGCCTTTGGTTCGGTTTCACTAACCCGCAGCACGGTGGCGCAAAGCATCGTAAAAGTGTAATTTGATTCCCATTTCAGTGAGGGAGTCTGTTTAATATTACTATTAACCATGCAAAATGCTTGTACGCATAATACGATCTTTAATTATTTTAGTGAAACTCTCCTGATGTGTTTTCTCTTTGTTTCTACTGAACAGTTGCAATTCTTGCGGCACCAAATGCAGCAGCAGCAAATGGCTATGGGAGCAGCAGCTCCTCAGGGGGCGGGGCCACGGCAACATACCGCCAGTCAACCAAGAAGTAAGAGGAAGAGGACCACACCGCAGCCTCTTTCAAAGTCATAACAGACTGAGATCACACTAAAGCCCCTTTCCGGGAGGACATTCATGATCTATACTGTGCTCTTTGTCTGCGTCACTTTAAAGACAAGCAGACTAAAAAAAATATATATATATACTTTTTTCTAACGGATAAATTTGTATGTATTGGTTCTCGAAAGACACTTTGTCCACTGTGGAGGATCAAGTTTTTACAACAGGGAGCCCTTCGTTCACAGGACCTTAGTGATATTTTTTGAAATGATCAAGAAGAAGACGGGTCTTGAAGATGAGCTTCCACAGCGACATATTTCTACTTTAGGAAGACTTTTCTCTGCAAAGGCCTTGTGGACTGAGCGGGCCACGAATGCACATTCTCAGAACTTTTTGCATGAGGCTGCCATGTTGACTCCGGTAGAAACTGCCCTTTAAGCACAGATCCTAGCTGAGCTTGTCGACACCAAATCCTCCACGTAACCGCGACATGTGAAAATGCAAACTTGATCTTGGAGTATTGCCTGGGGGCAGCTCTCTACCTCTCGGTCTGTTGGAAGTCTTCTGTTAGGACACGGGGCTCACACGAGGACTCGAAATCAACATGCAACACAGTTTGCTTTTGTACAGCATATTTTGGAAAGGTGTTACCTTTTAATAAGTCCAGGAGCCATGAGTGTATTCGTACATGACTTCAGCTGAGTGTGAGACATTTCTGGACACTGAAAAAAAATAATTTTTTAAAGCAGTCTTTGTCAGCAGTTTTATTGTTTAAAAAAAAAAGAGTATATATTGACAGTGGAAATACAACTTTTAGATAAAAGCCTTTGTCTGTGTGTTATTGTGCAGGTTTTACACTGTGTGTAACTTTCTCAATGAGTTTCTGGATCTCTCTCTGTCGTGTTGTTGCTCGCTTGATGCACTCTTGCAGCTTCTCGCCTGACAGCGATGATCCACCTGGAGACGTTTCAAAGAGAGAGTGGAGCTAAAGCATATATATTCCAAGAACACATTTTTTTTCTATAAAAAACTATTTTTTTGTTGTTTCTGACCTGGTTTGTGTAGCGAGCAGAGTCGATCGTCTTCATCCGTCACCACAGTGAGCCGTGCAGTTGACAGACTCTCCTCCTCAGCTGTGGGGTCTACAATAAATACAGAGCTGCAAATGGAAAACGTTACAATTAGTCCAGACTGAAAGGACCAACAAAAATGTAGAACTTTACTTGAATGAGGTAAACTTACTCATCAAAGACACAAAAGGAGGTGCCGACTGGATGCTTGTGAATACAGAGACTGTGGCGGAGGAATACATTGCACTGTACTGTGAACGCGGTTTTATGTTGTAAACGGAATGCGTAATACGGCGGATGGACCGGTTTTACGTCGTGAACGTAGCGGCGGAGGAATACACTGGACTGTACTGTAAACGTGGTTTTACGCCGTAAATGGAATGCGGAATATGTTGTAAACGTAGCGGCGGAGGAATATACTGCATTGTACTGTGAACGCGGTTTTACGTTGTAAACGGAATGCGGAATACCGCGGATGGACCGGTTTTACGTCGTAAACGTAAAGCAGCAGCGGAAAATATTGTACTGTACGCAGTGCAGCGGCAGAGGAATACTGTATTGTACTGTGAACGCGGTTTTACGTCGTAAACGAAAAACAGAATACTGTACAAGTACGGCGGATGGACCGAGGAGAACGGCGTCAACAGCATCCTAGTAGGCCATTAACTCTTTTTGCCCTTCATTATGGCTCCCAAACGTACAGTATGTGTTTTTTGATAATTATTTAGGGTACTGTGTTAGAATAGGCTAAGTGCTTGGTAATACAGTACTGTACATGTACCGTACATGGTGCAGTACGTACGTATATTCCGACTTACGTCGAAAATCGGTTTACGGCGCCGCGTAGGAACGGATCTCCGTCGTAAGTCGAGGACTACCTGTATTTGAAAAAGTGTTTTGAAGCGCTGTGTTGTTAATGCACCCCTTTGATTCCACAGATGATCGTGGTGTTTCCCATCTTCACCAGGGCTGAGCCATCTGCTGTAGATATGGACCCTAAACAAAATAAAATATAATAAAAAACTGAGTGTGTGTGTGCTGAATAAAAGACTCAGACAATGGGTCAAAATATTCACAACTTACCAATGTTCAAAGTCGTGGTTCTGAATTCAGACAGCTCTCGTCCATCGGGTCTACAGTTTTCTTTCTGGAAATTCAACATTTGCGGGCTAAATAATGCTCTTAAATATAAATGTTTAAGTGTTACAAATAAACAAATGTGAAAATCACAAACCAGAAAGCTCCTGTGATATTCCAGAGGCTCCACCGTCCTAAAATTTAATGGAAAGAAAAGACAACACATTAGTCCAAAACAAAAAACTTTCAGACGAAACAGCAGAGCATGGAAGAAAATCCTGGAAAATAACTTATTCGTGGAAAGTAATTCAGTCATAGTTAAGAGTTTGAAAAAAGCGACTGACGCAAACGCGCGATTTACTAAATTCAAAACTATACTTCATCAGCAATTAGATCGCATCTGAAACCTTACTTGATGTATTTATATAATAGGTATTAGTAAATTAACACGAAAAACATGCATTTGTTTGAAAAATGTGCAGTTGGAACGAGCTTACTTGAAGCCGGCCGCCATATTGTTTTGATTTTCCACGTGGGTTTGAACTACGGTGGCCGACAAGGGCGAACAGAATCGCTTTGCGTTATTGTTTGTGAAACATCTTTTCTTTTTTTTCATTCAACCTTTATTTAGGCAGGTTAATTTTTTTAATTTTTTTATACAAAACAGGTACAACAAAATCCTACAATGACAAACATGGCTCGAGACATAAGGCATGCATAACAAAAATTACAAAAAAGGCTAATAATCACATGAAAGTATGTTTTGGGCAGCTTAACAGAAATTCGTTACAAAGTGTTTTAGTTTTTAGAGCTTTTGCATTGGTACAATACTTTAAAGTAGATAAGTAAGAAGAGATTTAGTAAAAAACACTATAAATCTAGGTTTTAGCATGGAGAATTAACAGCTGTGGATGTAAAATTTGGCTAATATTAGTATTAAATTTACAACAAAAACTTTCTTACTTGAAATATTCGAATAAAAGAAACCAAACAGATAGTTTTAGCATCAAATGGTAGGTCAATTTCTAACTTTCTATTTACAAACAGGAAAATGTCTTTCCAGAACAACTGAGTACTGTACAGTATAAGAACAGTCCCAGAATAGATGGATGATGGTCTCCTCAGAACTGTGGCAGAGTGAACACATTGGCCCTCATTCACGAAAATGTTCGTATTTTTATCCTAAATTTCTCCTACTTTTGTTCGTACGAAGCGTTCGTACGAACATGCCACGTCAGATTCAACAAAGTCTTCTATCCTGAGGAAACGTGTGTAAATGGGTTGCGTAAATTTAATGAATCCCACCTGTTCTAAACAGCTGCGCGTGCACGCCGAGGGGTTATTTACATAATTCCCACCCCTCAAAACACCATATAAGGCCACGTTTCCTGCCTTCTGACAGCAGGAAGTGTCCATTCATTCAAACTCAAGAAGTAAAAGGAGGAACTTCACGCGTTCGGAGATCTGCTCTCAGTCGCGCTGTGGCTACCCCCCACCCCCCCCGCAAGTGTCGGATGGTCAAATATCTTTAATTTTAGTGTACTGTGTTACATTATAGTTTCACTTATTCAGAAGAGCCGTGGCGCACCGCTACCCCCCACCCCCCCGCAAGTGTCGGATGTGTTTTTGAACAGAAGCATTTTAAAATGTCTCGAAACTACAGTTAACTTCATATTAATATGTAGCGTGTGAAGAAGGAGAAACAAACTGATCTACAAGCAGTTGCCTTTAATCCTTCGAGCGTCAAAACCAGTTACAGAATGAATGAATGAACACACAAACACTTCTTCTTCATCACCTGGTAAAACCTGGGGAGCACCTCGCTGGCTCCTCCTACGGCTAGCATCCGTGCAGGAACAACATTTTGTGCCACAGGGGAAGGAACACAGTTGGGGGGAGAAAACGGAAGATGGGGTCGAGCAGGAGGGCGGCCGCGTCTAGGAACCTGAGCCGGCAACACCTCATCATCAGCCAACACATAGGCTGGCTTCAGGCGGTCCACTGTAACCAGCTCTCTACGCCCACCCATGTCTAAAACAAAACTTTTCGCGCCTCTTTCGAGCACTCGAAACGGCCCGTCATACGGAGGCTGGAGGGGCGAACGGTGGGCGTCACGTCGCACAAAAACGAAACGGGCAGACTGGAGTGCAGTGGGCACAAACGCCTGCGGGAAACAATGGTGCACAGGACCCGGAACCAAAAGACCGCTCTGCGAATAGGGGTCCACCGCTTCGGGGAACCGTGGAGCGGCAGCGTCTAACAAAAACTCCCCTGGGATTCGTACAGGCTGACCAAAAACCAACTCGGCTGATGAAGCGTTGAGGTCCTCCTTAGGAGCTGATCGCAACCCAAGCAGCACCCACGGCAAACGCTCCACCCAGCCAACGTCTGTTAGCGCAGCACGTAACGCCGCCTTAAGAGACCGATGGAAACGTTCAACCAACCCGTTAGCCTGAGGGTGGTAGGCGGTAGTGCGATGCACCTGCACCCCCAAGGAGCGCGCCATCTCGGACCAGAGCCCTGAAATAAACTGGGGACCTCTGTCTGAAGTGATGTCCGAGGGCACACCAAAACGGGCAACCCAAGTGGAGAGGAACGCACCAGCCACGTCGGAGGTAGTTGTGGAAGAAAGAGGAACGACCTCCGGCCACCTGGTTGTGCGGTCGACCACTGTAAGCAGGTGTGTGAAACCCCGTGATGGGGGCAGGGGACCAACTAAGTCCACATGCACGTGGTCAAAACGCTTGGCTGGAATGGGAAATGGTTCCAGTGGTGCCTTAGTGTGCCGGTGCACCTTGGCACGCTGACAAGCCACGCAAGCCGCTGCCCAACTCCTCACCTCTCTGCGTAAACCAGGCCACACAAAACGTGCGCTGACTAGTTTCACAGACGCGCGCACACCTGGGTGCGAGAGAGAGTGGACAGAGTCAAAAATGCGGCGGCGCCAACCTGATGGAACCACTGGGCGTGTCCGGCCTGTGGAAACGTCACACAGGATCAAAGGACCGCCCTCTCCCAATTTGACCTCCTCTAGCTTAAGCCCTGAAACGCCGGCACGAAGGGCAGTTATATCAGCGTCTCCCGGTTGGTCAGCGGCCATGGCAGAAAAATCTACCCCGAGGAGTACAGGACAAACGAGCACCCGTGACAGACAGTCTGCCACTGAGTTGGATTTTCCAGCCACATGGCGGACGTCCGTTGTAAACTCTGAAATGGCCGCCAAGTGCCGTTGCTGACGTGCTGACCAGGGCTCCGAAACTTTAGACATTGCAAACGTGAGTGGTTTGTGGTCCACATAAGCCGTAAATGAACGACCCTCCAGCAAAAAACGAAAATGCCGTGTAGCTAAGAATAGCGCCAACAACTCGCGGTCAAAAACGCTGTACTTGCGCTCGCAGTCCCGCAATTTACGGCTGAAAAATGCCAACGGCTGCCATGCGTCGCCAACGCGTTGCTCTACAACGGCCCCCACAGCTATATCCGAAGCATCAGTTGTCAACGCAATCGGGGCCTCTGAATCTGGATGGGCTAGGAGTGCCGCACTAGCTAACGCGGACTTAGCACCATCAAAAGCAGTGATCCGGTCCGGGGTCCAAACCACTGTGTCAGTCGCCTTCCTCGAGCGCAGGGCCTCGTAGAGAGGCTGCAGGAGATGGGCTGCATTGGGAATGAACCTGTTGTAAAAGTTCACCATGCCTAAAAACTCCTGCAACTTTTTAACCACCAGAGGACGTGGGAACTCTGCCACCGCCTGCACCTTGGCAGGCAATGGAACTGCACCCTGCGCGGAAATTCGATGACCTAAAAAATCGATCACCGGTAAACCAAACTGGCACTTAACCGGATTAATGATCAAGCCATGTGCATCCAAGCGCTGAAAAATTTCTTTCAGGTGCAACAGGTGCTCCTCGGTTGACGAGCTGGCCACCAAAATGTCGTCCAGATAGACAAACACAAAATCGAGGCCACGTAACACGGAGTCCATCAGCCTTTGAAAAGTCTGTGCTGCCCCCTTTAGTCCAAACGGCATGCGGAGGAACTCAAAAAGCCCAAAGGGGGTGATTACTGCAGTTTTAGGTACATCGCTGGACTGCACTGGGACTTGATGGTAGCCGCGCACCAGATCCACCTTAGAAAAAATGGAAGCACCCGACAACCGAACAGAAAAGTCCTGAATGTGCGGAATGGGGTAGCGATCAGGCGTCGTCACGTTATTTAAACGGCGAAAATCGCCACATGGGCGCCACGACCCGTCTGCTTTTGGTACCATGTGAAGGGGGGAGGCCCACGGGCTGTTAGAGCGTCTAACAATACCCAACCTCTCCATGGTACCAAACTCCTCTTTAGCGATGGCCAGTTTAACAGCGTCGAGGCGGCGTGCACGTGCGAAAACGGGCGGTCCCGTGGTAGGGATGAAATGCTCGACCCCGTGTTTAG
The DNA here is from genome assembly GCA_038048925.1 of Garcialebias charrua. Lineage (NCBI taxonomy): Eukaryota > Metazoa > Chordata > Actinopteri > Cyprinodontiformes > Rivulidae > Garcialebias > Garcialebias charrua. The sequence continues at coordinate 3,423 of JBBPBX010033041.1, read as the reverse complement.
TTTCTGAAGAGGAAAAAGCAGGTGTAGTTAAAGAGGGGAATTCTGCCAACAAACCTTGAAAAACATCTCCTGAAACTAAAACATTAGCATGAGTTAGCGGCCCAGCCCCCCCAGATACACATGGGAAAGTTGCAAAAGTTACAGCGTCAATAAGTCTGCGGTTAGCAACATCTACTAACAGTCCATGAGCACATAAAAAATCTGCACCGATAATAGGAACAGTCACTGAGGCAACAACAAAGTCCCACTCGAACTCACGACCATGGAAAGAAACTGTTGCCCGTCTAGTGCCAAAAGTTCCAATGGGAGAACCGTTAGCAGCAGTTAGCAGTGGGCCACGGCCTCGGCTTGCTAATTCAGGTCCAACAGGGTGGACCAAACTCTTTTGTGAACCAGAGTCAACCAGAAAACGACGTCCTGACAGGGAGTCTGTGACAAAGAGCAGCTCACCTCGCTCGCCAGCGCCCACAGCTGCTACTGAGCGCCGGCTTCCTCGTTTCCCGACACCCATGCACATGGTGGGATGCAGCGCTTAGCTTTGTTTGCGAACCTCCGGTGGTAGAAACACAAAGAGCTCCCCCGCCGAGTTCGCGCGCCAACAGCTGAAACCGCCGCTGGCTCCTCCATCTCCACCGTCTGCTCCGGCTCCACCGATGTACTCTGCACCGTGAACCGTCTGGTCGCCAGCAGGACCCGGTCCGCCTCCTCCGCCAAACCCCGGTAATCACCGGTAGATAAACAAGGGGAGTTGGCCAAAGTAGCCCTCACTTGCGACGGAAGCTGGCGCAGGAAAATGTGAGGGAAAAGGAAACCCCCGTCGTCTGAACCAAGTAGCGACAGCATTCTGTCCATCATGTTCACAGCCGTGCCGTCACCCAAACCCGGCAGCGATAGCAGTTTATCAGCCCTCTCAGTTGAAGTCAAAGTGTACCTTCGAAGCAGAAACTCTTTGAGGGCGCCATATTTGTCCACGTGCGGCGGTGCGCGCAGCAGCGGCATGGCTTTGCGGGTTGACTGCATATCCAGAGCCGACACGACCAAGAAGTACCTGGTTTCATCTGCGTTCACGCCTCGGAGGCGAAAGAGTGCCTCGATGTGCTGGAACCACGAAACCGGGTCACTCTGCCAGAACTCCGGGAGCTTAACACTCGCTGCGGGAGCAAAGTCGGCTGGGTTCGGCTGCAACAGCTGGGCAGACGTCGCGGCGGCAGGGTCCGAAGAAGAAACAACATCCTCGTTTGGTTCTGACATATTTCACGTCAGGTCACCAACTGTAGCGTGTGAAGAAGGAGAAACAAACTGATCTGCAAGCAGTTGCCTTTAATCCTTCGAGCGTCAAAACCAGTTACAGAATGAATGAATGAACACACGAACACTTCTTCTTCATCACCTGGTAAAACCTGGGGAGCACCTCGCTGGCTCCTCCTACTGGGTGAGAGAGAGATGAGGCCACATGCCTCACCAACACACCACAATATTAATATTGTAGTGCATATGTTGTGTCTCCCGTGGGTCGTACAGTATCAGAAATCAAGAATAAATGGTTTGATCTGAAAATGGCTTCAAACAAACGTCTCGCCGCAGCATGGACAGGAGGTGGTCAAGGAATAGTCTGCGAGATGGATGGACAATAAATGCCATGCTGCAAGACGCGTGCCAACATGTTTTGCAGCACAAATGATGCGCGCACCTCCTGGTCATCGCGCAACCACATTCTGCAGGTTATATTTCGAATCAGATATAATAATCAATTGCTCCGATGGTGTTTGGCACAAGATCAGTCTTAATTCGTACTTGTTCTGCGGCGGTGTATGGGGATTTTATGTACCTGGGTGTTAATATGAGGAGGGCTTTGATGACCAAGGGGAGCGCACGACTCATGAAGCCTGCGCGACACACCAAACAAATTAAACTTAAAATTATAATTCTAATTCAAACAGAATAACCTATTGTCAAGAATAATTATGGTGCGTGATTTTTTTAAACCCAAAATATTTTCTAAATAACGAAATATGAAGTTATTCGTGGAGAAGATCCGTCTGGATGACAGCAGACTGACGCTCCTAAATTATACGACAGGTCCGGACCACTCGTAAATTTTGTTCGTATCTGAAAAAAATCGTAGGATACGAAAACATTGTTGAATGCCACAAATGATCCTAAATCACTCGTACGCACAGTTTAAGAACAAATCTGTGCGTACGAACGGTTCGTGAATGAGGGCCATTGGGTCTACGTTCGGACGGTACTTGGAGATTATATAGTTTAGGATAACATTTACTTACAGGATAACATTTACTGGTATGCAGAATCTTTAGGGACACTTCTCGAATCGTATTAGTTTTAAAGTATTTTCTAGGTAACAGAACATTTTTCCAACAGATATCATTAAATGAATTATCCCAGAAGAATATAAAAGCAGGTTTACTGATACAGTCTCTAATTATTAATTATCTAATACATTTATTTGTTTTTTCGCTTAAAAATGGGTCAGAGTTTCCAATGAATAATTCTTCTGTTAAATAGTCCGTACTGTTTTGTACAGGATTTGACATCAATATTTTCACACCAGATGGAATGGCATCAAACACAATTGCAAATTCTCTCGGTAGTACTGGAAAGATATATGTAGTTAAAAATTCACTATAAGAGTGTAAGTGTTGCCGTCTTTGTTGAATAACTGATGTACATGAACGATTCCTCTGTCAAACCTTTTTTTTTTTAAGAAAATAGATTTATGTTAAAAACAGATGTGATTTAGTCAGGTTAATCTCATTGAGCCTCGAGGACTCGTTTACAAGAGAGACCTGTCTACAAACTAAAGAATGAAGACAACAGCAACAGTACATTTTCCTTGAACAATCAACAATAGATAAACATAAGAGAGAAATACAGATTTTTTTTTAACAAGTTAAAACAAAGATATCAAAGTAGCAAAACAGACAGATTATAAGGCAGATGTAGAAAATCAAAAACAGGAACATGTCTGCATTGGTTTTTGCAGACATGTTCCTGTTTTTTTGTTTTTTGTTGTTGTTGTTGTTGTTGTTGTTTTCTTTTTTATGTACCGATAAAGGAACAATTACTTGAAACCACGTAAAATGGTTTTAAAGTTGTTTTTTTAGTTGAATAATTGTTTATTAAAACTATGCATATGTATGCAACAATTTGCTAAATCTGAATTAAAAAATATTGAACAACCTTTACACACATTTGACCTGCTTGTTACTTCTTCCTCAACACTTCACTAACTTCCGAAAAACCTGTGCTTCCACTTAGGGGGCCCCCTAGTGGCCACGGGGCCCCAAGCAGCCGCTCGTTAGTTTACTTATGCCTTGGGCCGGCCCTGATCATGTGTTCGTTTAAAGTTGACTTCCGTCCAAACCTTTGTCCACAAAGATCACAAGCAAATGCTTTCTGTCC
>JBBPBX010033039.1:17489-33497 GCA_038048925.1 Garcialebias charrua | reverse complement strand
AGAGAGAAAATCTCTCTCATTGTGTGGTGACTACTTAGCTGCCCGAAATGTCTTGCAGGAAAAAGATGAACATCCTTTGCATTTCTTTGACAGGATTTTCAAGGCGTATGCAGGCGACATAATGGAACCGGGACTTGAAGAGCAGACGCTTTTCAAATCTGTTTTCAGAAATAATCTAATCTCTGATATTAGATTCAAGTTGCCATTGTACACCTGGTGTCAATTAGAAGTAACATCTTTGGATGAAATCAAACAGGGTGCTGTAACGATTTTTGAGGCTCACATGCAAAGCAAGACACCCTCTGAGGTGTGCCCAGGTCAAAAGGTCGTATCCCAGTCGCTAAAAATAGAAGAGGTTCTCTCTCCTATAGAAAGCGAGAATAAACGCTGTCGTATCAAAGGCCCTCTGACCTCAGAGGAGATGGAGAACATACGTCGGTTGTTAGAAAGGTTGGATAATGCAAGCAAGAATAAACAAGATTTTAAAACTGACAAACAACGAAAGGTTGGTGCCAGCTGGAACAGTGACTCACAATGGTTTAAAGGGAGCCCCGCTCCTGAAGCACCTCAGATTGAAAAATCTGAGACAAGCAACGAACCACAAAAGGTAGGTGTTCACTCTCTAAGAGACCCACAACGGTTCAGATCGAACCAGATGGGTGAAAACCAAGGTCATCGGTGGGTGGACTTCAAAAGAAATTGAAGGATGAGGACCTATACTCATGTAACTATGCGTGGTCCCAACAGCCACCCCCGAGCCTTGGAACTGCACCTCCCGCGCCTCGAACAGAACAGTTCAAGACAGGCAAAGAGTCACGAATGTCCCGGAATAATGGCCCAACACCTCTATGCTCGGAAGAGACAGAGGAAGTAAGTAGTTTGTCAGTAGATTTGAATGTTACTGTGCTTGACCAACCTGATACAATGAGTGGCGTTATCATTGATAATGACACTATCAACATTGACCAACCTGGAGCGATGTGTAGCACTGTCTTTCACAAAGACTCAGAGCACACAAATAACTCAGCGCACACTACTACCAACATTGCCATGGATGTTGACAGCAAACCAATTGCTGACACACAACAACATCCTGAAGGTCATGATGCTGACAGCCAACAAGATGCTGACAGTAAACAAGATTACACAGACAGAGTCACACGTGAACAGAAACGTGGGCCAAGACCTGTGAGGTTTCTGTGTAACTTTATACAAAGGGGGGTGGCTAAGAAAGCTTACCTGCCTATCACACTGGAAGGTGTCCTTGAGCGTGAAGCCCTCCTGGATGGCAGTTCTGATATAACTATTATGTCGGCCAAGCTGTTCGAGGAGCTGAGGACCGCCGCTAACGGTGTTGACAGGCAAATACCCTTTGAGAAATGTGCTATTGAGCTACAGGGTCTCGCAGAGACGAGAACAACCCTAACAGCTATGGCTATGGTTCACATGCAGATTGGCGAAATGACACTACGCCACCCGGTGTACGTGTCTAAACTTGACTCATTCCCATTTTTGGTTGGCCAAGATTTTATAAACCGCTTCAACGCGATTATAGATTATGGTCGACGGAAAATGTGGAGCACAGTGAGAAAACCCCTGCCAATAAAAGTGCTTCCTAGTTGCGATACAGACTGCCTAACCGCAGGTACCGCAGAGGACACAAGGGACTGCTCATCCGAGGACGAGAGCCCGGTAAGTGAACCTTCAACTACAGGTGAGACAGAAGAGACCCAAAAGTTGGACCAAACTCTGGCCCAACAAGAGAACCTCCTCTGTGAGCTGACACATTCAGCACTCCCTGACCACTGCCTACCACAGGTAGTGAAAGGTGTTGAGATCCAAGGATCCCACACCGAAGACGCTGTACTGTCCTCTGGGACAGGTAATTCGGCAATCAACCAAGCTTTCAATGAAACCTTGGTTCAAGGGCATCTGAGTCCAGAAAATGACAGTCAACCAAACGCTGACAGTCACTTGGACATCATTGTTGCAGATTACGAGGACCCCTCATCAGACAGAAGGGGGCAAACTCACATTACCTACCACAGGTAGAGAAAGGTGTGGAGATCCAAGGACCCCACACCGAGGTTGCTGTACTGTCCATTGGGACAGGTAAATCGGCTATCAGCCAAGCTTTCGATGAAATCTTGGTTCAGGAACATTTGAGCCTAGAACTAATCAGGAAATGACATAGTTTTTACGGACTCAAAGAGCCCCTCTTCAGTCAAGAAGTGGGAAGACACACACAACGACAGTGACCGTCGCAGTCTGTACAATCAGACACACCTGCGACTGCGCCGACGGTTGTGACACACCTGAATTACACGGAAAGAGGTAAACGTAAGAAGATACGTTGGCCAAAACCTAAACGATTCCTGTGTACCGTCTTCTCTCAGCTGCGCGAACAGCTTAAACTAAACGGTGGCATCCTAACTTGTGCCCATGGACGGACGTCCTCACCTGTGTTCGTGGTCCCCCATGACCAAAGGGGGGTGATGTTAGGCCATGCCAAAGACAAAGATTTGAATGTACACCTCAGAAACACTTTTGCTTTCGCCCAGAAAAACCTGGAAAGATCTGCTGAAGGACGTAAGGCGTACTATGACCAGAAGGCCTCTCACAATGAACTCCAAGTGGGAGACAGAGTCTGGTACTATACGTTCGCCCCAGCAACCGGGAAAGGAGGGTCCGAGACCGGAACTCTCGCCCGCAAACTAATGCCCAGGTGGACTGGACCTCATCTGATAACAGACAAAGTGTCCTCAGTCGTCTACGAAATCAAAATCAGCAAAGGCCGCAAAGAGCCAATTGCTAAATGGGTACATCGAAATCAGATCAAACCTTACAAGGCGTTCAATGACTCCACAAAAGACAAAGATCTCACAAACACACCGACTTCATGGGATAATAAGGTCGTCCAAACACAAGTTAGTAAATAAACTAATCAGGTTTAAACTACCGTATTCTCCACCCTATAAGTCGCATTGTCCAATTTGAACTTAGAAACGCTAAGCCTAAAACCCACAACAAAAAACTAACCTTAACAACCGTTTAAATCCACGAGATTTAATTTGACCTCGGTCATAAAGTTGAGACCTGTTTTCTTGTGTGTTGCACTTTGGAATCTGACGACAAGAGTGTGTCGAAGCAGTGAAACGTTGTTTCCTTGTTGTTTAGTCATTACTGTTGTCATTAGTTGAGATATTGTTTGGTTCTGAACACTCCCAGCCAAAAAGGTTTTGTATTAACATTGGTTAATGAATGATATGGATTTAACTATGCCAACATGCAGTTCGTTTTGTTAAATCTCAATCGTCGAAGAGTCAATGTAGTTTAAAGCTACTTAAGGTACTAAAAACTACACTGATCTCACAATTTCTAATTTGAACCGATTCGATCGATTCTATTCTAGATCATCTATTCATTTTGATGAGTCTCGCCATAGACTTCAAAATTTATAGGGAATACCAAATCCTACGTCGTCGTCTTAAAGGACAACAGACATTTAGACCAAACTATATTTTCTATTTTAGTTTAACTTTAAGCTAAGTTATGAATGGAGGAATAGTTTGGAAGAAGAGGCCTTCGTTACAGAAGCCCTCCTGAACCGTCTATAGACGTAGATCCCTATATTTAACTTTGATGCATGATCCACCCCTTAATTGGTAGTTATAGCTGATCTAAACCATGATAGCTTACATACCAGGTGCATATAGGTAAGGCTTAATGTAAAATCCCAATCATAAGCCCACCTAAAACCACATAATTGCATGACACATAGAACCAGAGTGGCACGGACTGGAAACCAACCAGCCTTCAACCTTCGATGTGGGGACCTGCTACTTCAACGGTGGTCTTCAACCTTCATCCAAGGGTCGCCTCCTCTGCGTCAATCGAGGGATCCCCTCTACATGCTGATAAAAACAATTGTTGCTGATGAAATCAACAACTCTAATCGATATGGAATTACTGCTGTGGAATTACCGCTGTGGATTATAAGACTTTGTTTTCCAAAGGATCACAGACTTTGTTTTCCAAGAGTTAACAGACTCAGTTTTCCAAGGGATTAAAAGCTTACCGCAATGGGATTACCTACGAACAGTATGGAATTTCCAAAAACTTTATGGGATTATAATTTTTGATTTTTTTTTTCTCCACTTGCTGGATTACTTCAAGATCAGAGACAGTTCAAGGTTTCCTTTCGTGTTGGACCCCATCCCCAAGGACTGGCGATGACTTCCAAAAGGGGGGAGATGTAATGGGCATGACTGTGCCCGCTCTGATACTTGAACTGTCCCAGTGACACCTTTTCACTGATACTCTCAGAAAAAAGACATTAACACTATTTTATTACATTATTTTGAATCAAAACACAATAAGTCATAAGAGACTCTCTTATTCCTCTATTTTTGTGTTAATGAATAACCTTGTGTTACTTGTATAAGCATTATTGAATTCAATGTTTGTTAAGTCAAAGACTGTTTAATTCAAACTGTTTAATTCAAGTTGGAAATCCAATGTTATTTCAAAATAATGATCACTTCTTCATATGATGAATCAAACGGTGAAAGTGAATTAATATGTCAGACTGAACTCGATCAGTTTTGTTAGAAGTTAGAACACAGTTTTAATCAGTTGTTTTATGAAGCTGGCTCCAGTCTAATCTGTTTCTCTGTCTTCATTCTAAACAACTTCTTCTCTGTTCTAAAAACTGATCTTCTCCTATCCGAGTGACCTTCATCCACTGGTTCGTTTGGACCAATGAGAAAACAACAAGTCACTGATCACAGATCCTTCCTTAAAGTTCTAAGCTTTTGCTGGAACTGACGGAGTTTGCTGAGGTCCTCAACCCATGATGAGGTTCCCCAAAGAACTGATGATCGTCTGGTCAACACGCTAATGACCACGTCATTCAGTTAAAGGCTTATAACATGCCAAGTTATAAGTCATCTTCAACAGCTGAAAAAGCTCTCTTTTATTGACATTCCTTTAAGGAACGTCTTATCTTGAAAACAACACCAGGAGCTGCCGTTACTTTCGGTTCGAGTCAAGGCGCACGTCTGGAGACGCTGAGAATGGTAAACGAACTGACCAAACTGGACCGAGGGAGACTGACCATCTTCACGAGGTAAAAGTCGTCAAATGCTTTGCCAAGGGTACCAACGTGTAGCCGAAATCGGCCGGAGAACTGCCATGTTTCTGGTTAAACACATCAAGATAACTCCCTGACTCTTAACTTTTCTTCCTCCATTTCTCCTCCTAAATCTTTCCCTCTCTATCTAAGCTGGAAACTATTTTAAGCTGAAATGCCCACAGACTAAATATGTTAACATCCAATATTTATGTCTGTTGTGTTAAATTTAAGTTTGCTGACGTATTAATTTGAAAGAAAGTGAAATCATGTCAATCAAGTGTAATGGTGTTAATTTAGTTGATTTATTTTAAATAAATGATAGTGTCTCTTTGACATATCAAACTAAGTTAACGTCTTTGTCACTTAATGGCTTTGTGTATTTATCCATCATAAAGATCACAGAAATATTGGGTAAACTGAAAAAGAACAGAATCCGTGAATTTACTATTCAATCTGAATAAGTAGATTAATTAAGGATAAAGAGGTCAGTATTAATATTGACCTCCACATAATTCTTACATTTGTCATAAATATTTGCAGATTTCAATATTACACGGTTTTATCAAAAAACTTTCAATTTAGAGTTACCAATCAGTCTAAGACGCATGTTTTTGATCTGTGGGAGGAAACCGGAGTACACAGAGAAAACTCATGCATGCACAGGAAGAACATGCAAACTCTACCTTCCAAGGACCCCAGCCGGGATTCAATCTGGCGATCTTCTTGATAAGAGGTGGAAGCTTGACCAACTAAGGCACCATGCTGACCCTAATCAACACAAAATTGTTTAAAAAAAAAAAGAGTCAATTTTACAAACACTGATCTGCATGGTAGTATCTAACATTCTCAATAAAAAAATAAAAAATAACAATAATTAAAATGAACTGATGGGGATTAGTATGATAACTTGTGTGTCCTTTAGCATTTCACGCTAAAAAAAATGGGAAGACTGTCACATGGAGAACATTAGGTCTGTTGCTTTTCACTGCAGGTTATGAGAAATTTATTCAACAACGCAACACTGCTCATTGGGAGCTAAATTAAAGGCTCAGAGAAAATCTTGATTGATCCTCAGTTTCAAAGCAAAAGATAAGCAACACAGATGCAACCTGAATAGAAAATGGATCAATAACCCTGTGCACAGGTTACGATGAAGAGCTCTTATGGGACTAAAATAACCACAAATTATGTTTGCATTCACTGCTACTGTAGCATCGTCTGGAGAACAGAGTAATATATTATATTGCTGATTTATACAGGTTTCGCACTGCACTTTAAAGGCAAATGATCTGGATCTACAAGACTAACCCTAGACAATTTGCTTACAACATTTATCAGAATGAAACTCAAACTATATTTTAAGTTAATTGATGAATGTGTTAGAATGTGTCACACTACAAAGTTTTATGTATACAACTAATTATACTAATGACGTGTGAAAATGATTGTTACATTTTTATCAACTTTGTCCCTTTCTTGTCATCTGTTTCTACATGCCAACAATTTCAAAGGCTGCAGGCTAAATACAACCTGAATACAGTGAAGAAAAAAAATGTTTGGCATAGTGTAGTAAAGAGTAAAAAAAAAAAAAATCACTCAACGTTTGTTCACTTATGTCTATTTTTTCTATTATTTATTTCTATATTTTATCGATTGGGGGGCCGAAATGGTGTAGGGGCAGGGCAGCCAACTCAGGTTCCAAAGGTCCCGAGTTTGATCACCGGTCATTGCAAATCTCATGGTGTCTCTGACAAGGACCCCCAATCCCAGTTGCTCCCCGGGCGCCCTCAAAAGCTGGCCACTGCTCCACCTAGTGGTAGATGGATTAAATGCAGCGAGCCAATTTCACTATATTATGGGAACATACAATCATGACAATACATACAAACTATTATTATCCTCATTATTATCATTATCTTTATTATCAACAACATTATTATTATTAATATTATTATCATCATTGTTACATGCTCTGGGCACGTTATTATTATTCATTTCTGCGTGATTGTGTGGTAAAAGGGTTTGGGAGGCTGATTGACGTCAGCTGTGTAATTAATTGGATCACACTGTCGGTAGGGTTGTTAGTCCGCCTATAAATAGGTTGGGTTGCGGAGATCCAAGCAGAAGAAGCAGAAGATGCAGAGGAAGCAGAAGAAATAGAGGGGGAGTTGTGGAGCAGAAGGGTTTTTGGTTTCTGTCCCTCCGCCCGCACCTGGCAGCCCGGGTTGCCACTCCCGAAGAAGACACCTTTGTTGTTGGAAGCTGTGTACGCACGTCCTGAGCACTGAATACTGAGGACTGAGCGACCTGTTGTTATTTTTTTTAACCATCCTGAAGCTGGATTTGACCTGGTGAGACTGGTTGTCATGTTTTTTGCCTTTTTGTTATCTTAGGCGGGGCCTTTTGGATTTAGTCCGGTACCCACAGAGGCTTCGACGGCCCTGTATTGGGTTGGTCCCCTGTGGTACCGTTATATTTTGTTGGATTGGCTCACCAGGTCCGCCTTTTGTTTTGTAACTTTTGGGGTTTTGTGGACATGAGGAAGCTGAGGGCTTGAACTTTTTCTGTTTTCTCTTCACAGAGCAGCCGGAGGCAGCGCAACCAGAGCTGCACCACCACAGAGCTTAAAAATATATATATGTTACCCTCCTTTTCGCCTCGTGTCCCTTAATATGCTATGTTCGTTGCGGACGTAACAATCATTATTATCATTATTATTATTATTATTATTTCAAACAGTTATTATTATTATTATTTTTTTCCATTTATAGATGGCCTCCCTTCACACCTTTTAGCCATCCTCTCACTCCAATATGTATTTATTTATTTTTTTTTAAGAGAGAAAGAAAGAAAAGAGAAAGTAAGACAACAAAACAACAATTATCCACAAAAAGAGCACAAGGCAAACACACCCAACCTCCGTCCACAATCCTGCAAAGCACATGACAGAACACAGCAACGAAACATACATGCATAAAGACTGATAATATTCATGACCTTGCAGTAGCTTTCTATAAATACACATACCCATTCCTACAAATATATATACAGTATACATACATATACATTTATATTCATTCATATACCCATCTACATATCTGCATATATCTACATATACATCCCTGCATCCATTTGTGTGTGGTTGTGAGCATGCATAAGTGAATAAGGTTCCTCCAATAGAACATTTAGTAGCGAGTGTGAAGCATCAGAGACCCGTCCCCCCAAAGCCCGAGACAGACGAAGGGGCGATCAAAGCCCAAGACCCCAGGAAGGACCCCGAGCCCAGAGTCCCCAGGACCACCCGAACAGGACGAGCCACTCGTCCACTCCCCAGGTCCGACCAAGGGGAAGAACCGGACGAACCCCACCAGCGACCACACACAATGACCCCCCGGGGTCAACCGCGACAAATACACAGGCCCCCGCCGGAGCCCGCTGCACCGACGTAGCCCCAGGTCCGGTCACCGAGGCTCGGGCACCGGGGACGCCCATCCCTCAAGCCCAGACCCGACAGGACCAGAGGACACGAGCCCCACCAGGCAGCCACCAGGCCGAGCCGACAAACGCCCAAGCGCCCAGCCCCAGATAGTGAGGGCCCCAAGCACGCCCGCAGGCAGAGGAACACCCACCAGGGGGCCACGTGGCAGGAGCGCGACACTAAGTAGCCTCAGAAGTATCAGAGAGGGGGCAGTCCAAGTCCCAGCCTGACACTTAAACATTCATACACAGACACACTCATTCAGACCCACCCTCATCCTCACCCTCAGTCACAGAAAGACAAACAATAACGACACGCTCCATTCATAATCCCGATGCACACTCTATACCCCCTAGGTCCAAGACATGTACCTGCTCCCTACATGGGGCAGCCCACATCCAAACCCAGGAGGTAGGCCCATTCATTCCGGGGCGGAGAGTAGCAGACATCCAAGATCCGGCCCACCCCGCGCCCTGCCGACAGGCCAGAACAGGACACCCGAGCCCAAGCAGCCCCGGAGGGAGCGCACTGCCAGCCCCGCCCACGGCGAACCCGCAGACCCCGAACCCCCCCACACCCCAGCACAACCCCTGACGGCCCACCCCCAGAATGTCCACCAGGCAACCAGGGGGGTAAGAGAAAAATAAATAAATAATATATATATATATATATATATATATAAATAAATACATAAATAAATAAAATTGAAATTAACAAATCAAGACCCCGACACACACACCCCCGTCCCCAAATGTACTGTTGGTGAGTGTTGTTATAAAGTGTACTTAAAAGGGAAAGAGAAGGAGCAAAGGCTAGCATAATATGCTATGTTCGTTTCGGACGTAACAATCATTATTATCATTATTATTATTATTATTTCAAACATTTATTATTATTTATTTATTTTTAAGTAGGTCAAATTGATAACACCTATCATCTTAGAGCATGTTTTGGTGAAGATAATAAAAATACAGTAATTTAATATAACAATAACGGTTTTCATCTTTTAAAATTTTTATCCAGTTTTGCTTCACTTGATGAAATGATGTTCAACCAGCTTAGATGTTTTTTGAGGAAATCTCTAAATCTAAGACTGTGCTGTTGATACACTTCAATACGGTCTTGGTTTTAACTCCAAGAACCACTGGGGTCTTTTTATGGGGAGATTGTAATTTGCAATTTGTTTCTTCCTACAATCCAAAATGAGACTAAATGGTGATTCTAAATTAAGCTTTGCTGTGGGTATGCATGGTTGTTTGTGTTATGTGTATATATGGGCTGACAAGCTATCCAGAGTGTACCATGCCTCTTGCACATTGGCTTTTGGAAATAGGCACCAGCTTGTTGCAACCCTGAACAGAATACGTGAACAGACCAATCTTTATAGTCACACCAACCAAGACCACTCTAAGTAGATTAAAGTAATCATAGTCCAGTCTTGTAAAAATAAACACCGTTACATTTTTCTTTATTTCCAAGTAAATATTTTACACAAATATTTGACCACAACTGGTAACAGCAAAAAAAAAATGTTCAAGAGTCTTCAGTGCATAGATGCGACGTTATACATATTAATTTACCAATAAAGAGACAGCCAGTGCAGGATTCTTAGTTTTTCTTCCATAACCACTTTCCCCCAGCAGCTGAAAATGATTCAATCAAACACACATGCACCTGATTTCCTACAACCACTCCAGCACTACTTAAACCTCTGCCAGACGTTCATCCCATAATGGAACATTATGTTGCCTATGGTAGTCTAAGTGACAGTCCTGAACATGATCTTTTCCAATTATGACTAACCTTGCTGTTATTTCTCCTTGTGTCTCCAAGTCCTGCCTCCTCGACCTTCTCCTTGCACCTCGTGACCTCCTCGGACTCCAACCTGATTCCCACAAACATCAAGACTCATGGTGTGATCACACCGAACAGCTTTTCAGCAGCAGGAGCGTCCAGTTTACATGTAAAGTCAATGGTGGACGCGCTTCCAGGCGCCTCCTGGCGTCGGGCGTCACGTCGCGTGCGTGTTGAGCGTGCAGGAAAGCGTTTTCCGTGCACGTGAACCGGCTTCAGCCTCCAAAGCACGCATTCACCATGCTGAAGATTTCGGTTCAAACGTTCAAACGCCGCTCAACTCTACCTGATTGGTTGGTGTGTCAACCAATCAGGGAGAGTCGGGGGTAGGAGGGGGATGTCCGCTATGTGACGCGGAAACGAGGGGACGGTTATTGCGCAACTGTGTGACGTATTGTTTGTGGGACACAGAAAAAACCCGCGGAGTCATGGACTATGGAAGAGAAACTCATTGTAGCTGTGTGTTCGCGACAAGTCCTTCACGACCAGTCAAGTCTGCTCTACTGAGACAGAAATAAAAAGCTCCTCGCCTGGCGGAGTGCAGTGAGGACTCGGTATACCGGTAAGCTCCTCCCACACACCCCGCAGCAGTTTCGCAGCAGTTTCGCGTTCTGGCGTTTTGGTCTGGACACCAAGTGCGTCCACTTGCGTGCGTGACGAGCTTTTTGGAGGTTGAAACGCTGTTCGGTGTGATCACACCATCAGCTTTAACCCAATGCCAGACTACAATATCCAGCTGCCTCTACAACACAGTACTCACCATTTCAAATTCCACATCCTACAATCTCGGTGAAACTGGAACCTTGAACCTACCCCTCTCCAATGTGACCTGCAAGCAAATCATAATAAGAACCTTTCCTACAGCAAACCATCTCCAACAGAAAAACTTTAATAATGATATACTCATCGTGTTCCCTGCTTCCCTCCACAGCCTAAACTCAGTGTAAATAAAGACACATTTTTAATACTTGAGTCCATGTCTCTTCAGTCTGCCAATCTGTGGTCATTAAATATAAAATCATTAGCCAGGAGTAGTCACTTGTTTTGTATGACTATTTTCTAATATCTAGCACATCTTTCCCTAGATGGATATGGCAATACTGGAGCATATTTGTAGTTTTTGGGTGTCTCTTATGGTAGACATGACATTCTCACTGTTTTGCCAAGACTGCAGTGGCTTTTCTTTGGGGAATAGGCAGCATTTATAAGGCAAGCCAGGAGATCTTTTACACAAAATGTATGCATTTTTAGAAGGCCTACTTCCGATTTCATTAACGTACCTTGTCGTTGAACAAAGACGTGCCATGTCTGTCAATATTTTTCAATAGCATGTTTACTGGCCCACATTTGATTTGTTCAAGTTGGCAGTGAATTCATATAGTAATTGATAAATAGATAAATAACAGTGGGGGATAAATAGCGGTGTGTCTGCAAACTACATTAAACCCTGTGGGAAGGTCATTCACAAATTTGAGCTATTGCAACATTATGTTTATTTAAATAAAAGCTTCCCTAGTCACTGTTTTGCTGATGTTAGACAATTTAGCTATGGCGTGATTTATTTTTGCCTCATTAAAAATAAACAGTTCATTTGATGTTATTGTATAAAAATACACATTTTCTAATCATTATAAAAACAGTTCTTTTCATCTGATTATTAGCTGTATCGTTAAGCTTTGTGATCACAGGTTTGTTTGTTTCATCCAATTGAAAGAGCAAAGCTACCAAGCCGGTCTAAAACTTACTGTGTTCAAACATACTTTCAGTTTCTGTCAAGCTTCAAGTTATTTTTGTTCTTTTTCTTTCATTTGGTTTCATCTTGTCAGTTGATTTTGCTCTTTCTTTTGGAACTTTATGGATTTTGATGAGCACGCTTTTCTCCCCAGTCTTTACAGATGGTTATATCAACAGACCAATCAAAATCTTTTCATTTTTTGTCCTTTTGTGATTCTCAAGTGGTCAGCGATCACTTTAAGAATAGACCATGTGTTGTTACAAGACTTTGGTATTGATCTCTCAATCAACGTCTCCTTTTGGGTCTTTCAAAAGTGGTTCACAATAAGGTTTGAATTTCAGAGCACTCGCTTCCAGCCTTCTGTTAAAATTCATTGGCAGTGAAAGCAGAACTAAATGGGGAATGAAAGGATTTCTATCAAAACCTCAAATATATTAACACACTGTTTCATCTGTAGGGCTTCATAGCGGGGACAGCTTGTCCATTTAAACAAACGAGGCAGTATGCAGCAAATACAAACTGACAAAATGTGTTGTGCAATTTGTGATGCTTACTAGTCACATTCAAATTGACAGGAAGCAAATTAGATCTGTGCCACAATAGATTTTAGCTGCGGTAACCCATTTTGGAGATTTGTCAACTGACCTCTCCTTTGTGGGTTATTGTGTCCATCTCTGCACATTTCATCCGGTGATTGATGATTAAGTCTGACAAGTTGCAGTGTTTTGATTTTACAAGAGACAGCAGGTTTTTGTCAGAGTTATTTTGGGGGTAGTACATCTATTTGAAAATAAGGATAAAATATGTACAGCAAAGCAGTGCAGTGATTAGAGCTGTCGCTTCTCAGCAAGACGGTTGCAGGATTGCAACCCGGCCAGAGATCATTCTGTGTGGAGTTTGAATGTTCTCCCCCTGCATGTACACGTTTTCTCTGAGCACTCCAGTTTTCTCCCACAGATCAAAAAACATGTATGTTAGGGTATATGGTAACTAAATTCTCCCTGGTGTGAGTGGTTATTTATCTTCATATAGCCCTGTGATGAACTTGTGACCTGTCCAGGGCATGCCTTGCCGGAGATAGACTCAAACTCAGTTTATTGTTTTTCAGACTATTACATGGTAGAACATGCCATGCAGGACTCGTATGCCACAGTAAAAAAAAAAAATAATAAAATATATATATATACAGTATTTTCTGGTGTATAGGTCGCACCTGTGTATAGGTCGCATTGTCCAATTATCACCAATAGATTGGAAAAATCCCTAGATAGGTCGCACTGGTGTATAGGTCGCACCTACGTTTAGCTCTGCTGCAAATGTCTGCCACAGGAGCGCACAGCAAGGCTTTTAAGAAGATTAACACTTAAAAACAATTATTTGTTTGATAAAAATTATAGCAAATATATGTCTGAGCTGAACTTTTCCTTAATAAATGAACGTAATTGTGAAATGAGCTGGATTTAAAAATTTGTTTCACCGAAAGTGATAACAAGCCATATATAGGTCGCACCTGAGTATAGGTCGCAGGCCTTGAAAAAACCATAAAAAGGTGCGACCTATACACCGGAAAATACGGTATATACAGGTAGTCCCCGAATTACGAGCGCTCTGATCTACGAGGTTCCAGACTTACGAGCTGGCGAATTTTTGGAAAAAACGCAAAAAATACTGAGTTTTCATGTGTTTTTTCACCACAGTTAGTTAGCTAAGCATATGGACACACGTTTCCGATCATTTTTATGCACTCATAAGCAGTTTTTGGATGAAAATAGAGTGTTTGTAGTCGCGCTAGCGAAAACCGTTCCAATTTACGAGCGAAATTCCGGATTTACGAGAGACATGGCGGCCGTTCCAAATTACGAGATTTCCGGTTTACGAGCGCCTCGTTGTAACGGATCTCGCTCGTAAATCGGGGACTACCTGTATATATATATATATATATATATATATATATATATATATATATATATATATATATATATATATATATACAGGTAACCCCCGACCTACGAACGAGTTTGGGACCTAAGAACCGTTCGCAGCTCGATCCGTTCGTAGGTAGGGGGTGAAAATTATTTTTTTTTAAAAAATTCATTCATTCATTCAACCTTTATTTATCATGCTAACGGAGCGCGCGCACACATTTAAGCATGTACAGTAGTGTACTGTAATGTTAAACATTGCTATTCACATTTACAGAATAAATAAAAATATATTTTCTTACTTTGAGATGGTCATAGCCGACATCTTAGGTTGCCATGCGTTGTTGTTATCAGGCCGAGCAGCGCGACGAGCAAACCACGGGAGCTGCTCGAGGCCTGTGTTAGCTCTCGAGGCCTGTGTTAGCTTCTGCTAGCCAGGCCATGAGCTGGTGTTGGAGCGGCGGTGCGGCCCAATCGGCCATCAATCTGCAGCTGCTTCTCCGCCTGAGACGTCCACAGAGCTCACAGAGCGATTCCAGATAGTAATTAATCCATATGAGGCAATCCTGATCAACAAGTCTTCCAAACCTTGCTGCCTGTAGCCGTGACTAACCCTAAGATGGCTGGCCTCCGGTGACTGGCGACCTTCTTCCTGTTATGACCGACCTTCTTCCTGTTATGACCGGAAGTTGCACAATTATTGCGCAATCATGACAAAAATGATCAGAAATGATCATTTTTTATCATAATTATTATTTATAAAGCCTTTAAAACAACCACAGCTGCAACAAAGTGATGTACACATGAAATTAAGAACATTTAAACACAAAAAAATAATAAAAAAAAAATTATATATATATTTTTTTTTTAATACAGTAATTTCATATTTTTATTAAATATGATACGTTCGTAGGTCCCGTGGTTCGCAGGTCGATGGGGTCGTAGGTCGGGGGTTTGCTGTATATATATATATATATATATATATATATATATATATATATATATATATATATATATATATATATATTTATATATAGCCGGCAGCGTTATGCAAAATTTGCACTACACTGCCAACTGAAAAGTAACAAAAATGATCCTAAAAGGATGAAATTACAAAAATCAAAGGATTTATTTAATACTTTACGTACATATATTCTATTCGGCCACGAAATTAACAAAAAATAGAATGAACTTTTAATCCCTAAAACCACTTTTAAATCTCAAATACACGGGTGTGTCGCCACCGCATTTATACATAAAAGTAACCCAAATACATAAAACTAACGACTCACCGTCGAATGGTCGACACAAAACACACAATAAAATCCTCCGGCCACGTTAATTTGGCTTGAAACAGCGGGGTTCTCTGCGGATTTATCCATTAGTAACCCAGCACAACCAACCAGCTGGACACAGAGTTAGCGTATATAGGTAGTCAACAGATTTAATCAAAAGTAACTAAAATACATAAAAATAACGACTCACCGTCAAATGGTCGACACAAAACCCTCAATAAACTCCTCAGGCCGCGTTAGTTTGGCTTGAAACAGAGGGGTTCTCTGCGGATTTATCCAAGTACCCAGCACAAACAGCTAGCCACAGAATTAGCCCCTGAGTTCACCTCTGACCCGGAAGATGTCAAGATGGAATAGTCCATTTTTAGTAGGGGGATAAAGAAATCGACCGTTTTTTTTATTGCGTATTTAATGATCGTTTTCATCGTAACTATAATTATTTTTATGTTAAATGTACATTAACAAGCAGGATCAATGTTAGGGATGTAGGTGACTGGCCGGGGCGCGGCGGGGCCGGGGCCCCATGCTGATGGGATCCCCAGGCAACGGCATCATTTACCTACATGGTAGATCCGAGTCTGTTCTCCCTC
>JBBPBX010033038.1:0-23269 GCA_038048925.1 Garcialebias charrua | reverse complement strand
AGACTCCACCACCTCCTCGTGCACGCTCCTGGATGTCCAGGTGTTGTAGGTCTGGACGCAGAGGACATCTGGGTCCATTATGGGCTGAATGCTGCATCCACTTTGTCACTTCCCTCATCAGAACCACAGAAAATCAACAGATTTACATCAAAGAATATTGTTGAGTACTATTCTTTTTGTTGATGCAATCTTACCTGCTGTGATGTGAAAGTCTGGGTTGTACTAGTGGTTCAGGAAGAGCCTCAGGTGATGGACTGGAGACCTGGAAACCTGAAACCACAAACATCCATCCATCCATCCATCCACGATCAGAGGTCAATCTTAATATATATATATATGTTGTGCCATTTTATGGAAAGTTAAAAGATGATGTCAGTGGAGCTTTAAGCTGTCCAACTGTTCCCTTTAGCTCAATGTTTTCATTAGCTAGAGATGCTACCTGCTCCTGGGTGAATTCCAATGACTGTCTCAGACTTTGCACTTCCTTCTGTAACACCTCTACTAACGCCAGCCAGGCGTCCAAGCTAGACAACTTTTGATCAATTGATTCCAGAATTACCATGAAGCCCGAATTATCCACCGACGGTTCCGAAACGCTATCAGAGCTTCCCTGTCGGTACCGCTTCGCGTTGGGCTTCGGCTCGCTAGCGCTCGCGCTAGCCGCACCGGATGTAACATTTGGGTCGCTCATGACAAACTTTTCATAATAATCGTCGATAAATAACTCAAGGCTCTCCGACGTTTTCCCGTCCAGTTTGTTGAAATAGTGGGGGAGAAAAAGATTGGTTATTAAATTTTAATACCTTTTTAAAATGATCTTACATTTAATTATATAGTTTATTTAAATAAATATGGACTTACCAAAGTTTTATCATAACAAATATCGAACGCGCAAAGCTCAAATTTTACGACCGCGTACGCGAAGCGCGTTGTCTCACATTAAACTGCCCGGCGCCGGACTGTTTTGTATGTGACACAAATGAATTAAATTCTCCTTCTTCATCGTTGATCAGGACTTTTGTTTTTTTGCCAAAAGTCAAGTAATCGCTTCCTCCTCAGTTAACTCCATGACTGAAATGAATGAATTTGTCACGAGCGAATTAAACTCATGTCCTACGTGGCTGCAGGAGGTTCTAAATATTTCCTGGTGGGCTGTGGTCTGCAGGACCAGATCTCCCTGTTTTTATTTTTTAGAACTTTTTATTAACATATAAAGTTTAGAAACACCGCAGCCGCTGCAACCGAGCCAGCTCATGCCTTTTTTTTGTCTCTCACACGACCTGTCAATCAATTCAGTAGGCGTGTCAGCAAATGACCAATCATTGTCCCGTAGGTAAACGCTCTGCGCGCATCTGCTCAAATTATGTCAAGAATTTTGAGCGAAAACGCGAGAACGAAAGCAGAGCTGTGCCAGTGAACGTGTGCTCATAGAACACGCGCGTAGAGCGGCGTACAGGTTACAGCTCTGCCTGGGGGCTTAAGTCTATAGCAGAAGAACAAGCCAACACTGAAGGCCGGCGCATAGCTCCGCGCTTGAGCGAGCGCGGCGCCCCGCTGTGTGAGCGCCGTGAGGTCGCCGCTGCACAAGCCCTTTGAACGTTCACGCGAGCGCGCCAAGCTCCAATTTTACGAGCGCCTACGCGGAGCGCGGTGTCTGACCAATCAGCTGCACGCGGAGGGGGACTGAACTGACCCCCTCCGCATGCAGCTGTTCACAGAGAATGTGAGAAGAAAGCAGAGCACACGCTGCTTCACGCTGTGCTCTGCTGAGAACCCCGCACGCGCAGCGCGCGCGCGTGGCGCGGGACTCGGTCCAGCGCGGAGCTCTGCACCGGCCTTAACTATAGGGCCTTCTCCTATTCTGCTCCTGCTTCATGGAATATCTTACAAAAAGATCTGAAGCTCTCAACCTTGACTTCTCTAAATGGTTTTCAGAATCTGTTGGAATCCTGGCAAAAACCAATGCAGATTTGTTCCTGTCTTTGATTTTATACGTCTACCTTATAATGTTTTGCTAGTTTTTTGATACTTTGTTAAAAAAAGAAAAAAAAATCTTTTGTTTTTTTCTCTCTTTTTGTTTTCTATTGTTTATTGTTTGTTTGTTTATTGTTTAATGAAATTCTATCACTGCTGTTCATTGTTCTTTAGTTTTAGCAGGTCGCTTTCGTAAATGAGCCCATGAGGTTCAAAAGATTTACCTGACTAAATAAAGGTTGAATGAATAGGATTTAAGTGTTAATCCCAGTCTTCAAACTGGACAATGTGTCAGCCTCATGGACACAAACTGGAAGTTGGTTCCACAAGAGAGGAGCCTGAGAACTGAAAGATCTTCCTAGGAACCACAAGTAAACCTGCAGCCTGAGAGTGAGGTGCTCTGTTAGGAAATATGGAACAATTGCAGATTATTGCGTGAAGAACTCCGTTATAGTTCTAAAGCCTTGTAGAAAATTTCTATAGCAGGTTTGTTTGAGATCATTCACCAGAAGTGAACAGAGGAAATGTTTTGAGAATAAATGTGGGATTAAAGAATGTGGTGATGAACAACTGGTCTATTATTTCCTGCATGAATATTTCATGTGTAATTTGTCTCCTTGTGGTTTCTGTTGAACACCAGTCAGGTTCTGACCAGTGAAGTTGTGTGGTGTTTATCCATCCATCCATCCCATCTTCTTCCGCTTATCCGGGGTCGGGTCGCGGGGGTAACAGCCTAAGTAGGGAGGCCCAGACTTCCCTCTCCCCAGCCACTTGGAGCAGCTCCTCCGGGGGAATCCCAAGGCGTTCCCAGGCCAGCCGAGAAACATAGTCCCTCCAGCGTGTCCTGGGTCTTCCTCTGGGTCTCCTCCCGGTGGGACATGCCCGGAACACCTCACCAGGGAGGCGTCCAGGAGGCATCCTAACCAGATGCCCGAGCCACCTCAACTGGCTCCTCTCGATGTGGAGAAGCAGCGGCTCTACTCCGAGTCCCTCCCGGATGACTGAGCTTCTCACCCTATCTCTAAGGGAGAGTCCAGACACCCTGCGGAGAAAACTCATTTCAGCCGCTTGTATCCGAGATCTTGTTCTTTCGGTCACAACCCAAAGCTCATGACCATAGATGAGGGTGGGAACGTAGATCGATCGGTAAATTGAGAGCTTTGCCTTTTGACTCAGCTCTCTCTTCACCACGACAGACCGGTACAGCGCCCGCTTCACTGCGGACGCTGCACCTATCCGCCTATCGATCTCACGCTCCAGTTTTCCCTCATTCGTGAACAAGACCCCGAGATACTTAAACTCCTCCACTTGGGGCAGGACCTCCTCCCCGACCCGGAGAGGGCATGCTACCCTTTTCCGGCTCAAGACCATGGCCTCGGATTTGGAGGAACTGATCCTCATCCCGGCCGCATCACACTCGGCTGCAAACCGCTCCAGTGAAAGTTGTAGATCACGAACTGATGAAGCCAATAGGACCACATCATCTGCAAAAAACAGAGAAGCGATTCTAAGGTCACCAAAACGGATCCTCTCAACACCTTGGCTGCGCCTAGAAATTCTGTCCATAAAAGTTATGAACAGAATCGGTGACAAAGGGCAACCTTGGCGGAGTCCAACTCTCACCGGAAACGAGCCTGACTTACTGCCGGCAATGCGGACCAAGCTCTGACACCGGTCGTACAGGGACCTAACAGCCCTTATCAAAGGGCCTGGTACCCCATACTCCCGGAGTACCCTGTGGGGGGGAGGTTTTGAATTCAATTCTGAAATTGACAGGGATCAATGAGAATAAATTGACAGGTTAATTAATATTTGACAGGTTCCAAGCTTTTAGAAATTTGTGAGTTGCTCTGTTGATGCAACCTGAAGTCACATGTTGCACACCTGCCCTTTCCCTCCATGCTGAAAGTTGTTCAGGTCTTTGTTAGACTGAACCACATGAGACTAGTCACATGCATTAAGGAGATCCACAACCTCAGCAGGGTGGTGTACACAGTCCAATGATGTTCAGACCTCTGCATAATGAAGCCAGAACCAGCTCTCCACAGAAGCAATGTGCAGCACAGTCATCAGCACCAAGTCATCAAAACATCTTTCATGTAGTCCAGACCAAAGAAACACACTCAAGCACATGAGGATATTTTTAACTGGTTTTACTTGGAAGGGCAGATTTTCACAACAGATGAATGGAGATTCTACATACATGGAGCCCAGTCACAAGAATATGTAACGGGCAGTGTGCAAGAATTGTTTTTATGAGCTTATCAGCTCTCACAGCTCACAGGCACAGAGATGACCTCGCCCACCCAGCTGCACGTGCAGGATCAGATCAGCTCCTCATTCAGCTCTCTCTGAAAGAGAAAAGAACTCTGGTAACTCAAACACATGGTTCATGGGCAGCAAACATTATTAGCCATAGTAGTTTTAAAAAAATCATCCATTAACCTTGACCGCTGACAGAAAGAACTGAAAAAGTCTCAGGGGGGGGCAGCTGATTGACAGGAGTTCACTACAGTTTGAAAGCTTGGAGTGCTGCACGGTTCAGCTTGGCTTGATAAAATGTCTTAAATGGACAAGAAAACATCTTCACATTGAAAACCTAACGTTCCTTAACGAAATACAAATCACCCGCCTCATTTCATGCTTGAGCTTCCAACTGAGGTGTTGCCGTGTTGACAGTTTTGGTAAAATCTTGAAGTTAACGTGTAAAATTTCTCTCGGCCATTTAGGACTTGAAGTTTGCAATAGATAAGACCTAGTTACTGTCATAACAAATTTGAGCACGTCTGTTAAGCTGATTTAAGTTACAGTCATTTTGTGTAAGCTAAGATCAATTAGCTGTGGTGGCCATCTTGAATTTGATTGACTTCAAGTGTTAACCAGTTGTTGATGTTCATCCAATGCTAACTTTTTAAACTTTCAATAAAAATCAGTCTAGCAGTTCATGAAACATTTTGTTCAAAGGTTGACTCCAAGAATTATTGCCAAGGTTTTAAGCAAACATGTTTCTTGATGCGTGTTACTATAGGTGTTACGAACAACTCTAAGCTACCACCACACCAAATTTGAGCACAATAGCTTTGAATTAATTGATTTAGAGTTGTTTTTTGTGTTTTCTAAGCTTGTGTGGCTGTAGCAGCCATCTTAAATCAGGCTCACTCCAAAAGTTAATCAGTTGTAGATAAACACCCAGTGATTACTTTCCCTCTAACTGCATAACTCCTCGTTGTCTTTTTCCTGGAAGATGCATTTCTAACATCCTTCTACCAATATACCCACTGTCCCTCCTTTGGGCATGTCCAAACCACTGTCCCTCCTCCCCTCCTCTGGACATGTCCAAACCACTGTCCCTCCTCTGGACATGTCCAAACCACTGTCCCTCCTCTGGACATGTCCAAACCACTGTCCCTCCTCTGGACATGTCCAAACCACTGTCCCTCCTCTGGACATGTCCAAACCATCTCAGTCTGGTCTCTCTAACTTTATCTCCCAGTTGTTCAACATGTGCTGTACCTCTGATGATCTCATTCCTGATCTTATCCATCCTTGTCACTCCTAAGGAGAACCTCAGCATCTTCATTTCTGACACTTCCAGTTCTGTCTCCTGTCTTTTTGTCCATGTCTCTGTCTCCAGACCATACAACATAGCTGGTCTCACCACTGTCTTGTAAACATTTTTTTTTTTCCTGTTCTGGCTCTTGACGGAGGCAGTCGCTTTCAGTCCTTTCCTCCCCCGTCCTCCCCCCCCCTCCCCCGCTGCTGCCTGCAGCGCCTCAGAAAAGCACCTCGAACGCAAATTAAGATGGATTGGAGGTATGGGCATTGGATTCTACGAACAAGATTTCAACAGAAGGCAAGGCACGAGGGAAGCCGGTCCATCCTCACAGAGTGACGAAGAGGATACGCCATGGATTCCTGTTGGTTGGATGGTGTGCGTCTCGCTCTCTGTGCTGTGCTCTGTCAGAGTCAGAGTCAGAGTCAGAGAGTCTTTATTGTCATTTGCACCGCATGTGGTACATGTGATGAAAACGAGATTATGTACACGGGGTCCCAGTTACATCCAACAACAAATGCAAGAGAAAAACAGTAATAACATCTAGAACTAACTAAGAAAAACATCAACTAGTAATACACTAAGCTTAATATAGTGGGAATAAACAGCAGCACGAACATGAGTTTGTATGAGCAGATGGTCACAGATGAACACAGCAACAATCCTCTGTGGAGGATGTGAAGAATCTGGATTATATTGGATTATGGTGGCAGCGCTTTGCTTTTTGGCGTTTTGTGGAGCACTGGCCTATCGCAAACAAGGGGGACTTCAGCAGGACTTAATGCCTGGATCACCCGACGTCTGGTCTGCGCGGTGACCTCGAGAAATCAGCTGTTTGCAAGCTTATCCGAAAGGTGAACAGATCACCCACTCGGATTAGGACTCTGGACGCTGTACTGGTCAACATCTGAGGTCAGAGCTTGGATCAGTGGAAAAAAAGTCCCGAATTGGATCATTTTTGGAACAGAGTCGCCCTTATGCTGAATCCTCACCAAACGCATCTCGCGCAGCCGAAGCAGCCCCTTTACATTGAAAGTCTATGTGGCCGCGCATCTTGGAGCAGCGGGGCGTGACGCGGCGCGTCTTCAGCATTTCAAGCAGCGCAGCAGCACCCGGCAGTCCCTTTTCACGCACGCGCGCAGCCGAGCAGCAAGAATATTCTTGCTTCCTGCTGCTCTCTGCTATTGTGATGACGCAACGACGACGGGACTTTCTGTGGACGAAAACAGCCTCCGGTAGGAAAACCTGGCATTTTTAAAGTTGCTGCTGTCAACTCGAGCGTACATCACCCCAAACATAAAAAAAAAACGTTTTAATCTCAACAAAGACTTTTGTAGCTGCAGTTCGGCTCGTAGAAAACCCACTCAAATAGTAACGAGGCTCACGTGAAGCTGATTTTATCTGCTCGGTCCACAGAAAAACAACACTATCTGACCGGGAAGGGAGCCACACGCTGCTCCCACTGCGCGTCTGCAGTGGAAACAGACATCTGTTGACAAGCAGCAAACACGGTGCGTTGGGAGCTTTTTGATGCGTTTAGTGAGGACCAGGCATTACAGACTCAAGGCTGCAAAAATTACAATGTGAGCCGAAGTGAAAATATTTATCATTCTTATCTGACTCCCTTGGAAACAGCCTTGGAAAAGGCTGGATATCTAATTTCTCCTGAGACGTGTTCTACTGAGGAAAAACAGCTGCTCCTCTTGTCTTGTCCGCTACGCCCCCCCCCCCCAGATAACTTTTCCATGAGCGTTATCGGAGGCCGGCTGGCTCAGACTGTTGCTATCTGGAATGTCTCATGGACAGAAATCTCCCTGCCTCAGTCTCAAAATGCAACATGTAACTGTCTTAAATGTGCTTATGGTACAGTTTTTACTGTCTCATGTGGTGTCTTAGCAGACAAAATGTGATACATTTTTTTTAATACCAATGCTGTGATCCTCATGGTACTTTCCTTGTTTTTCACACCTTTGACCTTCATCCCAATACGGATGAGAGAGGCCGCGCTGAAGAACATAATGTGATTGATGTCTCATGTGGTCTGATTAGGCAGCAGCTTCACACACTCACCCCCCCTTCAGGATGACTGTGCGTACATATTCACGCTGTATTGTGAAAACTTGTGCAATGTTAATAAAAGTACTCTGACTCGGAATCTGACTTTTCCTTTGACCTTTGCTGACACCTTTTTGTCACAAATCATTCCTGAAACTTTTCTCCATCCACTCCATCCTGCCTGGACTCTCTTCTTCACCTCTTTACCACAGTCCCCATTTTCCTGGATAGTGGACCCCAAATACTTGAAGTCCTGCACCTTTGTGACCTCTGCTCCTTGTAGCCTGACTGTTCCACCAGCCTCCCTCTCATTCACACACATGTACTCTGTCTTACTACAGCTGACTTTCATTCCTCTTCTTTCAAGGGCATACCTCCACCTCTCCAAGTTCTCTTCCACCTGTTCCTTGTTCTCACCATATATCACAATGTCATCTGCAAACATCATAGTCCACGGGGATTCCTTCCTGACCTCATCTGTTAGTCGGTCCATCACCAGAGCAAACAAGAAGGGGCTCAGAGCTGATCCTTGATGCACTCCCACCTCCACCTTGAAGCTATTTGTCACTCCTACAGCACATCTCACCACTGTCCTGCTGTCCTCATACATGTCCTGTACCAGTCTAACATGTCCTGCTGTCCTCATACATGTCCTGTACAAATCTAACATGTCCTGTTGTCCTCATACGTGTCCTGTACCAGTCTAACATACTTCTCTGCCACCCAAGATTTCCTCAAGCAATACCACACCTCCTCCCTTGGAACTCTGTCATATGCTTTTTCTAAATCCACAAGAACACAATGGAGTTATTTCTGAACCTCTCTATACTTCTCCATCAGCATTCTCAAAGCAAAGATGGCATCTGTGGTGCTCTTTCTTGGCATGAAACCATACTGCTGCTCACAGATAGTCACTTCTTGTCTAAGTCTTGCTTCCACAACTCTCTCCCATATCTTCATTGTGTGACTCATCAACTTAATTCCTCTGTGGTTGCTACAACGCGGTACATCACCCTTGTTTTTAAAAGGGGGCACCAGAACACTTCTCCTCTATTCCTCAGGCTTTTTCTCACCCTCAAAAATTCCATTAAATATTTGAGTCAAAAACCTCACTGCCATCTCTCCAAGACATTTCCAAACTGCCACTGGTATGTCATCAGGTTCTACTGCCTTCCCCTTCTTCATTCTTTTGAGAGCTTTCCGGACTTCACCCTCACTAATCGTTCCCACTTTCTGGTCCACAGTTTCTATGACCTCCACCCTTCTTTCCCTTTCATTCTCTTCATTCATTAGCTCTTCAAAGTACTCCTTCCATCTTCCTGTCACACTCTCTTCCCTTGTTAGAACATTACCATTCTGATCTTTAATGAGCCTAACCTGCTGCACATCCTTTCCAGCCTGATCCCTCTTTCTCGCCAATCGATACAAGTCCTTCTCACCCTCTTTAGGGTCCAGTCTCACAAACAACTCATCATGCCTTCTACTTTTTCTTTGCCACCTCCCTCTTTGCTCTACATTGCATCTTCTTAAAATCCTGTCTCCTCTCTTCAGTCCTCTCACTATCATAGTTCTTCATGGCCAACTTCTTTCTTTGAATAGCTTCTTGCATTTCACTATTCCACCACCATGTTTCCTTGTTGTCCATTCTTTGTCTAGATGACACACCAAGTACCTTACCGGTCTCGCTCTAATTGCTGTTGCTGTAGTAGCCCAGTCATCTGGAACCTCTTTCTTACCACCCAAAGCATTTAACAGCTCCTTTCTGAAGCCCTTACAACATTCTTCTTTCCTCAGCTCCTAGGATTTGGTCTTCTTCTCTGATTTGACTCTTTTTCTCACCTTCACAACAGCAGTCATTCTACACACAACCATCTGATGTTGTCTGGCCATACTCTCTCCTGCCACAACCTTGAAGTCTCCAATCACCCTCAGGTTTCCTCTTCTACACAGAATGTAGTCAACCTGCGTACTCCTTCCTCCACTCTTATTCTTTGTATGTCAATCGATGTTCCTCCCTCTTTTCGGAATAAGTATTGACTACAGCCATTTCCATTCTCTTGGTAAAATCCACCACCATCTGTCCTTCGTGGTTTCTTTCTTTGACATCAAACCTACCCATCACTTCCTCATCCCCTCTGTTTCCTTCACCAACATGTCCATTCAGGTCTGCTCCAATCACCACTCTCTCCTCTCTGAGAATACTCTCTATCACCCATAGCCTTCCAAAATGTATATTTCTCCACATCACATCCAACCTGTGGAGCATAACCACTGACAACATTTGGCATCAGACCTTCTACTTCTACCTTCAAGCACATCACCCTATCTGACACTCTCTTCACCTCTACTACATTATTTGCCAACTCCTCCTCCAGGAGCACCTCTACTCCGTTCCTCTTTCTATCCACACCATGGTAAAACAGTTTAAATCTCCTCCAGTGCTGCAAGCCTAGCTTCCCTTCCACTTGGTCTCTTAGAAACATAAAACACCTACCTTCCTTCTCTGCATCATGTCAGCCAGCTCTCTACCTTTGCCTGTCATTGTTCCCACATCTAGAGTTGCAACCCTCAGTCCTACATTCTTGACTTCCCTCTTCTCCCTCTGTCTCCTGACACGTTTCCCTCCTCGTGGTCTTTGACTAACAGTAGCACAATTTCCTTTGGCACCCTGTTTGTCAACAGCATGGGTGGCAGTCGTTGTTAACTCGGGTCTCGACCGATCTTGTATGGTGTCACTTTGATAAACTCACATATTAGTTTTGGCAAAGGTGCTTTATTTCGGATGCCCTTCCTGACACAACCCACCATTTACCCGGGCTTGGGACAGGCACAAGAGATACACTGGCTTGTGTTCCCTTGTGGCCGGTTTTAGCTTTTAGTTCTTTGTTGTGAATATTAAAGAACAAGAGAATATATCAGTTTGTCATTTTTTTAAGTCCTTTGGGATTTGCCATGTCCTGGATAAATGAGAATTTATACCAACACATTGGTCGGGTACACCATGTTTAAATAGATAAATGACAGTAGTTGAAGAGTCATGTTGATAAGTTGAGCTTATGTCTGACTGATACAAAGTCATAAATTAGTCCCAGTTAAACACAAACACACACAATGATGACAACAAATACATCACCGTGTTGTGTTTATTATTGCTGTATACAGCTCATTCTCCTCTGTTTGTAAAGGACATTTTAGCACCACACATAATATATATATATATATACAGTATATATATATATATATAGCATATATATGAGCAGCCCAGTTCTCACCTCGTTCTACAGGTGTGCAGTGGAGAGCGTCCTGTGCTCCAGCATCAACGTGTGGCATGGAGGCTGCACAGTTGAAGAGAGGAAAGCTCTACAGAGAGTGGTGAAGGCTGCACAGAAGTCTGTTGGAGTCAGTCTCCCCACCATCACAGACATTTACACCTCCAGATGCAGGAAAAGAGCCACCTGCATCATGAAAGACCTCACTCACCCAGCACACTCACTCTTTGCCCCACTCCCCTCAGGACGGAGGTTGAGGAGCATCAAATGTAGAACCACTAGACTGAGGAACAGCTTCTACCCTGAGGCTGTTAGACTCATGAATAAATAAAAATAAAATAAAAAATAAACACTGCAAAATATCACATTGTGCTGATGCTGATCTGTTTTCTTGTTGCTGTGTTCATCTGTGTTCATCTGTGACCATCTGCTCATACAAACTCATGTTCGTGCTGCTGTTTATTCCCACTATATTAAGCTTAGTGTATTACTAGTTGATGTTTTTCTTAGTTAATTCTAGATGTTATTACTGTTTTTCTCTTGCATTTGTTGTTGGATGTAACTGGGACCCCGTGTACATAATCTCGTTTTCATCACATGTACCACATGCGGTGCAAATGACAATAAAGACTCTCTGACTCTCTGACTCTGATATATATATATTCATTAGTCTCAGTTGGAGCATATCTGTAAGATAAGGACATGAGCTAAATCATCACTGGCTTTTTTGTGCCAGGAAATTTCACACATTGACGTCTTTGCTAAACAGATTGAGGCTGCTACGCTGAGGAAGACTCACAGTATGATACTGCCGAGCAGTGCCAAGCTGTCACGTGTGCATAGAAGTGTGCACGTCCATGTGTGCATGGGCCTCAGTCAGTATGTTTATCCCTACATGGCAGCCTCATCCATTCTCCTGGTGCTTTGTTGTTTTTAGACACAGATTGACGCTGAATTCCGTCATCAGACGTTGGAAAATCTGCTGCTTTCTGAGGCCGCAACACGTTCCATGTCTGTGGATTCACATTAACTATAGATCAGTTTAAAACCTGTAGCTTGAGGGAATACTGCTTTTCTTTTTATACAGTAGCAGTTGCATACATTATCCACTTTTGCTGGTGGTGCAGTAGACTCACCTCTGCCCTGTTGTGTTAAATAATTTTAAATTGTTTGTGGATTACACAAGTATATGTTATGTTCTCCATGAAACATATAACCAATATAACCATATAACCAGCTTTTAAAGGCTTGGACTGGGTAAACTACAAAAAACAATAAAATATATATTACTACACATAATGCTGTTGATGCTACATGCTGATGCTGTGCTACTATAAGTAGCACACTCATATAGTGGGCCAACCAGGGTTAGGGTTACAATGCTGTTATTGCAAGTATCACTCAGCCCCTTGTGAATACCAAGCAACCATCAGGGTGCTAATCATCCTTCTCGAGGCTGATGGTCCTCCTTAATCATGTGAGCAAGTGGTTTCAGCTGTCAGCAGCAAACTGGTTGATCCACTGTGAGAGGGTGCTATTTATAAGACTGAACTGAACACAGCAACTCAGACTGAGGAAGTCTTTCGGACGAAAGATGAAACGTTTCTACAATTTTTTTGCTTTGTTTTGTTTTGTTTTTTGAATGTCCAGAAGACCAGACAACGTTTTTAGACCAATATTGTATATTACAGACAGGATCAAAACAAATCACACCATATTAAAGGCAAGAGCATAAAAGTGGGTTTTCAAGTGAGACTTAAAGACTCTGAGTGTAGGAGCCTGCCTGACACGCAGTGTCAACTCATTCCACAGTCGTGGACCTGCAACAGAGAAAGCCCTGTCACCTCTGAGTCTACGACGGGTTTCTGGAACTGAAAGAAACATCTGTTGACCTCAGAGACCGCGGTGGGATATATGGCTGCAGAAGATCAGTGAGATAAGATGAGGCGGAACTATTCAGTGATGTAAAAACATACAGGAGTATTTTGAACTGGATCTGAAGGTGAATGGGTAGCCAGTGCAGGGAGGCCAAAACTGGTGTGATGCGCTCTCTATGGCCTGTACCACTTAAAAATTGGGCTGCAGCATTTTGGACCAGTTGTAGACGTGCAATGGAGGACTGATTGATTCCAAACTGAAGTGCATTGCAGTATTCGAGCCTACATGTTATGAATGCATAGATCACTGTCTCAAGGTTCTTTTTGGACAGTATGGGCTTCAGCTTAGACAACCGCCTCAGCTGAAAAAAAACCCCAGGATTTAACAATCATGTTTACGTGACTTAAGTTTTAAGGAAGGGTTCATTATCACCTCCAGATTAGTGACTCTTTCTCTAACGGGGCTAGAGAGAGAAGGTCAATGCCGTGGTTTGTGAATGAGCCATTCGGATGGAACAACATGCCTCCAGACTTCTTCTCATTGAAACTTAAGAAGTTTGAGGCCATCCAATCATTGATGTCAGCCAGGCAGTCAAGAAGGGGTTGAATAGAGAGTGAGCCTCTGTGCCTCAGGAGGAAGTAAATTTGACAATCATTGGCATAGAAATGAAAGGGTATGTTGTGTTTGCGGAAAATAGCACCTAATGGCAGCAGGTATAAAGAAAAGAGAAGGGGACCGAGTATGGACCCCTGCGCCCCCACCCCCACCCCCACTGAAGCGCTTCCGGTACTGAACTGAAGTCTTTGATACTGACACAAAATGTTCTGTCAGAGAGGTAGGACCTAAACCATTTTATGATTTTTCAGCTGAGTTAACTTTAACAGATTCTTTAATAAATTATTTAATAGATAATTATTATAATTTAATAAAGTCATTAAAGTGAAAACAGAACTTTTGTCTTCTTCATGGACATTTTTTATTTATTTTCATACAAATATATTGTTTACGTGGCATATTTTCAAAATAAACATTTTGTAAGTCTTTATTTTGGCCTTTTTGTACTGAAAATTAACCGAACCAAGCGCTCCGAAACTGAAACGAACCAAAATATGATTTTAGCGTATTGTTATACCCCTACTTAAAACTATTTGTGCTTTGTTTTGTGTGTTTTATATGTAGATATACTGTGGGGTGTAACTTCTGGTTGCATAGGTTTAGTCTTTGACATTTAGACAATGTTTATCCTTCAAAAATCCTATTTGTGACTGAGCCCTTTGTTTATGGCCATACCACCCTGAACACGCCCAATCTCGTTTGATCTGAGTCAGGTCTGAGTAGTACTTGGATGGGAATACCAGGTGCTGTAAGCTTTTACACTTATCACAAACCACATCATGGGGTGTGTTGTTCAAGCCAAGAGCCATTGTCAGAACTGGGGGCTAAGCACCCCACAAGGTCATATCATCGAATCACCCCTGCTATTAGTAAACAGAGTTTGAGAATAGTGAGTATAACTTTTAACTGTGCACTAAATAAACAATAATTTCCTACTTTCAGCTTAAAGCAAGGTTATGCATAAAAATGACTAAAAAAATGCTGTGCTCTTGTCCTATGATGCACTGAGATGTTAAATCAGTTAGCAGCACAATGGCTTAGTGGTTAGCAGTGGTGCCTCACAGCTAAAAGGTCCTGTGTTCAATCCCTTGATTGGACCTGCATGTTCTTCTCATGTTTGTATGAATTTCCACAGGTACTCCAGTTTCCTCCCACAGTACAAAAACAAACATGTCAGGCTGCCTTCTGCACGCCTCCTAAAGAGATCTGTGATTTGAAAGATACTTAGTTTAAATGTCTTAATAAATGAATAAATAATACTTTCATTGTGTTTGTATCTTTAACAAAAGTATACCTGCAGTTCATTTTGTGTCATAATCTTACAAACCTCCTTCTACTCGGATGCATCTCATCCTGCTGTGTGGAAAACCGACATCATTCGTGAGCCAAAGCAAATCAAATACTGAAATCTCACCCCACGCACATGAGCCGAGCTCGGGTGCATCAGTCCACTTACTCCTACCTCATGCCTGTTGAGACATGTGCACACTTGATTAATTCCTCTAAATGCTAATGTTGGTACAAATATCCCATCAAATGCATTATACTGTATTCCTAGAAACACTTATGCGCTCGCCACATGTTGAGAGGGTTTATTTAGATTTTCGTTCTTTGACCTTGAGCTGCTTTATCAAAGTCATTCAAGGCTAAAGGTTTGTAATACAAGCAAATAAAATTTAAAGGCCGATTCCTGTAATTAGGCATGAAAGAACCCTATTCATCTGTATTTGTCACATTAAACCAACCTCTTATGAAAGATTTTCATTCAACCATTACAATTCAATCAAATGTACCTTCAGTGCTTTACGAGCCGCAGGTGATGTTTCCGTTTTATTGGCTGAGTGCTCATCCAACATTATGTGGATGACAGCTTGAAAGCCTCAGGACCAGGGCCTTTATTGTTCAAAGGTGAAATATAACATGTTATGAAAGCAGTGTTTGTGTCCAGCAGGAGGGCGAAGTGTGAAAATCATCCTGTCAGCGTGAGGTGAAGCAGAAACTTCGATAAAAGGCGGAGCCAAGCAGACGGGCAAGCAACACAGTTACAACAGTTATCACTCTCTGATGATGCAAAACTAAAACATTTCTGACAAACTGTGATGGCAGCTGCTGCTAAATGTATTCCTCTATTGTACACTGTGTTTCTTCTATACAACCAACAGTAATTTAAGATGAAAGCATTCTGTCAAGGAATGCACATCTCCCTCCACCTTTCATGACAGACTTCTAATCCAAAATGGCTTCCTCAGTTATTCCATGCAACATGTGTTAATGCTCAGAGTTTGTGTTTACAATGACTGTGAGCTACTACCACGGGACCGAGATTGGGTAGAAGCAGGGCAGCCGACTCAGGACCCCAAAGTCGCAGGTTTGATCCCCAGTCATTGCTCATCTCGTGGTGTCTCTGAGCAGCACACCCTATCCCCAGTTGCTCCCTGGATGCTTTCCATAGCTGCCCACTGCTCCACCTGGAAGTGGATGGGTCAATTGCAGAGAGCAAATTTAACTATGGTATGGGAACATATCGGTACAATGACCATAATAAAT
Organism: Garcialebias charrua; assembly: GCA_038048925.1. Classification (NCBI taxonomy): domain Eukaryota; kingdom Metazoa; phylum Chordata; class Actinopteri; order Cyprinodontiformes; family Rivulidae; genus Garcialebias; species Garcialebias charrua. The sequence continues at coordinate 7,378 of JBBPBX010033038.1, read as the reverse complement.
TATTGTTGTTGTTGTTGTTATAAACCTTACCTCGTCTGTAATTATGAGTGTTACGACTATTTTTTGTTTTGGCAACATAAGCTGTGGTGGCCATCTTTAAATGTGTTACTTCCAAATTCAATCAGTTGTTGTCATTTAATTCAAATTGTTGTTCATGAGATATTTTGCTAACAACAAACAGACAAAATTATCAGCTTAGCTAACAACCACAAACACACTCAGACATGGGCGAAACCTGTTCACCTGCCTTTCGCCTTCTGTCGGCTGATGATGACACACACTGGACCAACAAATACTTTACTGTGAAAAGAAGGAAATGGCAGGGTTCAGATTCTGAAGGTGTCTCAGGCTCCAGAGGTTGTGTCTGTTGCTCCGACTGCAGGGCGCCTGTCTTTAAACCTGCATTTGTGCACACTAAAACACAAGTGGAAATGGAACAAGCCAAACTCATTTTTATATTTCATGACTGTAAGGGATCTTAGTCATCATTACAATCAGGGAACAAACAACTAAAGTGGAGCAAAATACAGCAGGAAGTCCACAGGAAGTTATGAAACTACGACCATCTTTTAACTATAACACAATAACAGCAGCAATCATTCTGATATACTTTTTTTAGTTTTAAAAATGAGCATTTTTGTATGAAAGGAATTTCAACCAAAATACTGCGAGAACTACGCCACACCAGTAGGTGGTGATAAAGTTAACAGACCAAAGTACTGTGAAAAAAACATTATTAGCACAGTGAACCCCAAATAAATGTATAGTTTTGTTTTAATTTCTTACTTTTTCAGCACACACAGTTTGTTTAAAGAGTAAAGAGGAAGTCTATTGGATGTAGAAAATAAATGGAGATGTTTCTTTGGTATGATTTCCGTCTCAAGACCATGGCCTCAGATTTGGAGGAACTGATTCTCATCCCGGCCACATCACATTCGGCTGCAAACCGCTCTAGCAAAAGCTGTAGATCAGGACCTGATTAAGCCAATCGGTGACAAAGGGCAACAATTCAACTCACTCCATCTTTAAAAACTGTGTTAGAATAGGCTAAGTGCTTGGTAACTGTACAGTACTATACATTTACAAGCACGGGCCCGCCCGCGGGCCTGCGTGACATAAATTTGCATGAAAAGCTTAGTCATTTCCCAAATACGGAAGATTTGTAAATTCGGGCATGTTACGACCGTATGAGGACCAAAACATATTTAAAGGACACTGGACACAAGAAAAGGTTTAAATGATATTTTATTAACTAAAACTAAGAGCCTCCAGGCGGTCAGGGTCCTCTCAGGCTTCTCCAACACGTCTGGAGCGCCTTCTCCTGCTCAGCGTCCTTAAAGAAACAAAAATAAATTAAAAAGAGAAAGTTCAAAGGATTGTAGGACAAGTGGGTGCGGCCGAAAAGAACAAAACGCCACCTGGACCGACCCAATCCTATACAGGACCGTCGTGTCTTCCCAGGCGACGATCTACCTGGCCAATAATCCCTCTGAATAAACAGAAAAGCGATAACTGAACTACCGACACCCACACTGTCAAAAGTATCAAATAAATAGAGAAAAATATGGAAACAGACTCTCACTCTGTACATTAGCTGTCCCCCTCCTGGGCAGCTGCTCAGACGCTTCCCTTCAGCATCTGACAAAAAAGAAGAGTCAACCAGAGTACTGCGGTCCAAAACCTGCACACCAGTTAAGCTAGAGTCCCACAAAACTCAAAGTGCTTCAATAGTCACATCTTTTGATTTTAGCAACTAGTCCTGAAACCAGTGCCAGGCCTTAAGGGCCTATTTCAGCTCCAACAGGAGCAAACAACAACAATCTGAGAGGGTGGAGATCTCTCATTATTGTTCAGTTACATGACAGTGTCACCTCAGCAGTTCCAGTGAACCTCAGCTAAATTTCACACCTTCCAGTAGACTTCAATAAGCCTCCACTCGTTCAACAAGCCTTTCTTGGTACGAGTCTCCACCCTACACAGCATGTCATATTTATAGGCAGGACCTGCAGGTGAATAGCAGCTCTGCCCAATCAAGCCTGAGTGAAGCAGGCTGAGTAAAAAAAAAAAAGGTGAGTTCTTTATTGAACCAACAGGCTGCAGCAAGTGGCAGCCAAGAAAAATAAAAACAAGGATGTTTGAACTTCTAAAACCCCCAGGGTGCATAACATCCCCACCGCCAGAGTTTTGTTGGGGGAGAACGTGCAGATGTCACCTAAAGACACAGCACTCCTCCCCAAACAAAAACACTGGGGTTAACTATAGCGGTCCCTATTCCTCAAATGGACTAAAAACATTAAAACATTAACTAGTCCACCAAACCGCTATCATAAACATCCTATAGTCATACTCAAAATGTTTGGAAGCCAAACAGACTACACTTGTCTCTGTCTACTCTGTAAGGCTTTTGTTTAGCCCCAATCACCAAACAAATACCAACATCATGTTTAATGATGTCAGTGTAAGACTGGATATTTGTCATGACAGTCAGGGGGAATCGGTCCTCCTCATTGTCTGCACCGGACAGCATCCCTGCGTCAGTTGCAACAACTCTGTTTTCTGCCACACTGTAAACATAGCAGAGACAGTTAAAAACACAGATTCATATACAGCACGTTCAACATAAGGCTGCAGCACCTCAGATCTCACAAACAATGAAAATGTATTTTCTACTGCATTTCCAGCCGATGGTCTCATATCATTCTTCACAACTCTTTTCATAGTTCTCTGCAAGAGCTAAAAAAAAACACAATAAAAAAGGTGGAATTGTTTCTTCTGGATCCTCCTCAGTTAAGCTCACTGGGTCTTCTGCTTCAGAACTGAATAAAAAAACACACACCAATGTCTTTTTCCTTCAGCTCATTTAGTTTTTTTATGTTCTCATCTGACTGAACTGGGGTTCGTTCAGTGTCGAATTACAATAAAAACTATCACTCATGTCGATGTCATCTTTCTCTTCTTCCAAGTTTTTCAAATCCCCATCTGATTTCACTGGGATTAAGTCAGATTCAGAAAAGAAAATAATATCACCCAAATTGACGTCATCCTCAATCTTCTCCTCCTCCAGTCGATGTTCTTGAGGCGCCACCTCCTGTAGAGGTGTGAGAGGCTCACCTTCTTGAGTGCAAGGCTCTGGTGTCACCTTTGGATGACACACAGTGGGACACGAACGTTGCTTTTTCAGTTCAGCTTTGAGCCTCAACTCTGTTAGCTCCCTCTGCAACTTCAGTATTTCTTTCTCAGACTATTCTTGCAGTTCTTGCTTCAGAAGATGCATCTCCTCATCCAGGGCAGCTTGAAGTCTTAATTCTTCTTGTTCCCGAAGACGCTTCTGCTCTTCTAGGGTGGCTCGAATCCTTTGTCGTTCAAGCTCCTTCTCCCTCATAGCAGTTTGATATTTAAGTTGTTCTTCTCCAGTGGCGGACTTAGACATTTTGGGGCCCCAGGCAAACCTTTGTAAAGGGGCCCTGTACTGGTCTGTCGTGGTGAAGAGGGAGCTGAGTCAAAAGGCAAAGCTCTCAATTTACCGATAGATCTACGTTCCCACCCTCATCTATGGTCATGAGCTTTGGGTTGTGACCGAAAGAACGAGATCTCGGATACAAGCGGCTGAAATGAGTTTTTTCCGCAGGGTGTCTGGACTCTCCCTTAGAGATAGGGTGAGAAGCTCGGTCATCCGGGAGGGACTCGGAGTAGAGCCGCTGCTTCTCCACATCGAGAGGAGCCAGTTGAGGTGGCTCGGGCATCTGGTTAGGATGCCTCCTGGACGCCTCCCTGGTGAGGTGTTCCGGGCATGTCCCACCGGGAGGAGACCCAGAGGAAGACCCAGGACGCGCTGGAGGGACTATGTTTCTCGGCTGGCCTGGGAACGCCTTGGGATTCCCCCAGAGGAGCTGCTCCAAGTGGCTGGGGAGAGGGAAGTCTGGGCCTCCCTACTTAGGCTGCTACCCCCGCGACCCGACCCCGGATAAGCGGAAGAAGATGGATGGATGTTTTATTATTGCAATAAAAGGCTCTAAATCAAGTCTTACACCAAAATTCAACAACACTAAATAAACACAAACAAATAGAGAGGGTAGATGTGAGCAATACAGTAGAAATATATTTTCCTAAATTATAAGATTTTCACAACTTTAATTCTTTTAACGTTATATTACATATTCTGTAACAGGGAACAGTTGTTAGATCAATGTGAAAAAGTGAGTGTGTGTAGTTGAGATGTGGTACTTTGAGATTAATTCACACACTGGCTCGATATGAACAGCAAGATGTCCAGGCATGAGACACTTTTTACAGCATTAAGTGATCATGAATTACCTTGATTATTCAGCTGGACTTCTATGAAAGTTGTCTTCTGTCTTGTTTCTGGTCTTTAATGATGCATGTTTAAAGACTGCATCTGAAAAAAACAACAAACATGTTAGTGTTGGAGGAAATAAAAGAAAAAATAAGACATTATTACATTTAACACATGTGAAGGCTCTCATTTATCCAAGTTTCCATAATTAAGACTGAAAGTTTTGACTTCTTTTTAAACCTTAAAACTTACACAGACTGTAAGACGTACTGTAAACTAAATGACTCAAATAATGTCACAGATTTTCCCACCTGGATTATTGAGCATGCATCAGGGAATGTCACTTTTCATTCATATCAATTTTTATATTTTAGATAACATTTTAATTTAGCAATCCTAGCCTTTTGATTCTGTTGTTTTAAACTAACAGTGGCATTTCTGTCCAAAGCAAACCTGTCATTATTAAAAAACACATTTTTGCATTACTCTGAAAGCTATAAGTTGTGCTTTATAATGTATTTAATGGAGGGACTATGGACCAAATAACAAAACAATGATAGTCTGATGAAGTTTTAACAGTCAAATATTTTGTAAAATGGTTGAGAATTTTTTTTTTATAGATAACTGTGGAATATTTTAGATCTATTCTATTCAATGTAAAGTCCGAATAATTTAATAATACTGTATACTAAGCAAGCAGGGCAGAGAGCTAAAGTAGGTAAAATATATAATCCCCTCTCTCCTATTTAAGTCAGAAGATTTAGGTCGAATATCTTTTAATATTTTGATACAGAAAGAAAACGTGAAAATAGTGGTTGTCTCAGCTGATTACTGTTAGGATTTCTTTTACCCAACCTACAAAATAATTTCTAAAACTCGTACCTCATCTTGCTGAATCCTCGTCTTTATCTTCATCTTCTTGAGTCACTGCCTCGGCGCCACTTCCTCCTGGATCCTGATGTCCGGCGGCGGTTCCGCCACACTTTTAAATGGGCCGCTGCCGCTCGTGACCGTCATTAACAGTTGATGAAGTTTTAGAATTCGACCCATTAAAAAGGTTGTCACTTTCGGTAGTGAAGAAACATACGTTATTGTTTTTTGACGCTTTTTACGTTTTTCAGCTCCGCTTTCTGTCTCCTGTCTCCCGCTTCCTTCTCAGTAAACAGCAGCGAGCATACAGCACTTCCTGGATTAGTGGGTGACGTCATGACGCATGACGGAATAGTCCATTTTAGTAGGGGGGAACAGAACTCAACCGTTTTTTCTGTTGCGTTTTTAAAGATAGTTTTCATCGTAACTATAATTATTTTTATGTTAAACGTACATTAACAAGCAGGAGCAATGTTAGGGATGTAGGTGACGGCTGGGGTCCCTGCTTATTGGCGGCCCCTGCTCATTGGCGGCCCCTGCTGATTGGCGGCCCCAGGCCACGGCCTCCTTCGCCTGAATGGTAGATCCGCCACTGACCAGTTGGCTGATGACAGCCGAAACCAGCTGCTCACATGATCAAGGAAGACCATCAGCCTAACGATGGATTGTTAGCACCCTGATGGTTGTTTGCTATTCACAGAGGGCTGAGTGATACCAGCAATAACAGCATTGTAAGAAAGGGACAGTTGAACCTGGAGGCCTCCACCTCTGTTTAATGATGGATGGTTTATTTTCACAAAGATGGCCTCCTTTTCTCCTCTCTCAAACCACCGTTTCTCTCTATCAAGGATGTGAACATCTTCATCCTTGAAAGAATGACCGCTGGCTTGGAGATGAGTGTAGACCGCAGAGTCCTGACCTGATTATGTTAATCACGTAAAGATCAACATCATCAGAGGACCAGACTTAGCTTTTTTAGATTTCTGTCCTCAGTTTTGCCGAGAAGTTCAGTTACAGATATTTGTTTATTATCTGCACTTAACATTTCATAATGGCCAAATATCAGCATCTTATTAAGAAAGATGAACATTTATATATTCATGATCATTAGTCAGTAATGTGAGCTTTTATAAAATCTGACAGATCAGATGAATGTATCATGTCTTGTCTTCAGCTTGCTCCTGATTCAGCATCAACTTCTAGCACATGCACCGTCCCGTTACCCCGCGGACCTTCCAGGGCTCTGACAGCCAAGAGGGCCAAAAGATTGTTCAACAAAAGTGTCCAGACAGGTCAGTAACCCTGAACATGTTCAAACATTTTTATTTTTCAGTTTTTTCTGATGTAAATTGATCACAAACTCTTAAACAAAAAATAAATCTGACATGATAATTCAAGGAATTGCTTTCTGTGTTCACAAGATTTCAGTTTCTTTTTTACAGTAGGCCATTGGTTCAGCTACATCATTTTATTAGTGTCTTTGTGTTCCTAAGGCTAATTTTCTGGAAAGAATGAAAATAATGTAATTGAAGACCTGTTTACATGAATTGACAGATTTTATCGTTGTTGTATGAACTAGAGACTTGTAATAACGTATTAAACATTTTTATTCAAGACTATTTCATTTCTGTAATTGCTGATCTATAGAGCACACCCAAATATAAGCCACACACACTAAATATATACACACACACACACATACACACACACATATCTATATGTATATATATATATATGTATATATATATATATATATATGTATATATATATATATATATATATATATATATATATATATATATATATATATATATATATATATATATATATATATATATATACAGGGAACCCCCGTGTTACGAACGAGATCGGGACCTAAGAACGGTTCGCAGCTCGATCCGTTCGTAGGTAGGGGGTGAAAATTATATTTAAAAAAAAAATTATTCATTCATTCATTCATTCAACCTTTATTTATCATGCTAACGGAGCGCGCGCACACATTTAAGCATGTAAAGTAGTGTACTGTAATGTTAAACATTGCTATTCACATTTACAGAATAAATAAAAATATATTTTCTTACTTTGAGATGGTCAAAGCCGACATCTTAGGTTGCCATGCGTTGTTGTTGTCGGGCAGAGCAGCGCGGCGGCCAGGGAGCTGCTCGAGGCCTGTGTTAGCTCTCGAGGCCTGTGTTAGCTTCTGCTAGCCAGGCC
>JBBPBX010033037.1:0-33498 GCA_038048925.1 Garcialebias charrua | reverse complement strand
ATCGTTGATGTGGTTAAAGCACTGGCACAACAGGAAATGTTGTTGTTAAAACAGTTGCACATTCCTTAAAATTTAAAAGCACTTTAAAGATGAACATATTAACTTGTTATGCATATGCAATAACAGCTATTATGTATTTATGTTTTTTTGTACTTGCATTTCATATAAAATATTTTGTCCTAAAAAATGTGTAATTACTGAACCACAGTGTAATTACTGAACCACAGTTCACTATAACTCTTAAAGTACAAGTACACAAAAATACAAGTTTAGCATCGCATTACCAGTTTTTTGAGTAATTGGTAAAAACGCATAAAAAACTTGTAATTTTTTTTTTTTTTTAAGATGTACTTGCAAAATTTAGATGGATATTTATGTTACAGGTAACTTATAAAGATATGTTACTGGCTTTACTCTGATAGACAGTTTACCACCTTTGCTGTTAGGGTAAATGAATAGGTTTTGATATTAAAGAAAAACATGATCATTATCTTTTTGAATAAGTGAACCAAAGCTTGCATCTTCAAACCTCAATCCAAGTGCACAACCATTTATTAGGTCACAAGTCACCTCAAGTCAGCAACCTAGTTATGCCACACAAGAAGATGGAATAATGGTACTAGCTAAGGTTTTAGCAGAGTCCATTAACGTTAGCCGTCTACCAGTTCCAGAACCCGCTGTTTTCAGTGGTGATCCTATCAAGTACAAGGACTGGAAAATTTCTTTTCAAATGCTTATTGAAAGAAAGAACATCCCAGTAAGTGAAAAGATTTACTATCTTCGAAAGTATGTTGGTGGTCCCGCAAGAAAGGCTATCGAAGGTTACTTCCTGCTGGAAACAGATTTGGCATACCACACAGCTTGGAACACTCTGGAGGAAAGATATGGAAGTTCATTTATGATCGCCAAAGCCTTCAGAGATAAGCTTTCATCATGGCCGAAAATTGGACCAAGGGACAGTACTGAACTAAGAGAGTTCTCAGACTTTCTCAGGAGCTGTGAAGCAGCAATGTCTCAGATAACAAGTCTTGAAGTTCTAAATGACTGTAGTGAGAACCAGAGAATGCTCAGCAAGCTTCCTGATTGGCTTACAGCAAGATGGAATAGAAAAGTCATTCAGATTGAAGAGGAGTATGGTTCATTTCCAACATTTAGCAACTTTGTTAACTTTATCACAAGAGAGGCCAAGATAGCGTGCAACCCAGTGACATCGCTACATGCACTTAAAGCAAATGACTCAGAGAAGCTGAAACCCTTAAAGGCTCAAAGTGTTGGAGCAAAGGTGTTTGCAAGCAGCTCAGAAGAGAAAACAGAAACAAACAAATGTGTATTCTGTGAAAAATTAAATCACAACATTCACACATGTCGAAAGTTTATGGAAAAGACGCTAGTTGAAAGAGTGGAGTTTGTGAAGCTAAAAGGACTGTGTTTTGGATGTCTCAGCTTTGGACACCTGTCTAAGAAATGTGAAAGAAGAAATATCTGTAACACCTGCCAGGGAAAACACCCAACGTGCCTACATGAAGAACGAGACAAAGAATTCAAAAGAAATAAGGACAGAGATAAAGAACAAAGAGAAATTAAAGGGATGAAAGAAGCCAGGGAAACCAAACAAACCAAAGAACAAAGTAAAGAGATGTAGTGGACCTACCCAGGGTCAAATTAAGGTTTTTGAACTGTCCAGTGATGACCTTTACTGACCTCTCAGTAAAGCAAGACATTTACTACAAAATTATTCATTTAGCTATAATCTGATAACATAGTCACCAATAAGAGACTATTTCTATCTTTGATTTTAGGCTGATGTGATCAAAAGAATAACTTTTGTCATTTTCATGATGTGTGCTTTTAAGCTGTGTTATTCTGTGAGAGTTAAACTGTGTTTCACTGCTGTGTCAAAGGTGCAATCTCGGGTCACAGAGACTTCTTTTAATTTTGTTAATTCAAATGTTATCAAATGAATAATTTTATTTGTAAGAGCATCAGTACATTTTAATGTCAGATAAATCAAATACTCTGCTTAATTCAAAATGTTGTACATGGAGGATTTCTCCTCTCCTCTCGAACTTGCATGTGAAGATAAAAGGAACACTTTATCTCATTCATTTTAGCTTGAGCTCAGGACAATCTAGACACCCAAAGACTTTTGTTTTTGTCCTATTTAATAATCAAGCTATTATCATTAATAGGTCCCATATGTGATGCTTAATGACGTTGTTTTAATCAAACCAACAGTATTTTGTTAAAGTGTTAAAGCAAAGGAATCAGTTTTATGATAAAATGCTGACATCTGAAACTAACACTTTATCTTTCTGACAAACTAATCTTTTGACCCCCTTTCAACATGTTGATGTCATCCTCACATCAACTTATGATGCCATTCGGCCAATCAGAAAGAACACATTTTCTGGGTCACGTCTCAGTTAAAACCTTCACATCTTACTTTCTCTTAAAAGTCTGCTGGAGTAAGCCTCAAACCATGGTCTTCTCCAAAGAACTGATGATCGTCTAGTCACACGCTAAGGACACGTCATTCAGTTAAAGACTTATAACATGCCAAGTTATAAGCCATCTTCAACAGCTGAAAAGCTCTCTTTTATTGACATTCCTTTAAGGAACGTCTTATCTTGAACAACAGCACCAGGAGCTGCCGTTACTTCGGTTCGAGTCAAGGCGCACGTCTGGAGACGCTGAGAATGGTAAACGAACTGACCAAACTGGACCGAGGGAGACTGACCATCTTCACGAGGTAACAAGTCGTCAAATGCTTTGCCAAGGGTACCAACGTGTAGCTTTAATCGGCCGGAGAACTGCCATGTTTCTGGTTAAACACATCAAGATAACTCCCTAAAACTCTTAACTTTCTTCCTCCATAAATCTTTCCTATTTCTTTTCCCTCTCAACCTAAGCTGGAAACTATATTTTTTAAGTTAAAGAGCCCACAGACTAAATATGCTTAACATCTAATATTTATGTCTGTTGTGTTAAATTTAAGTGTGCTGACGTATTTGAATTGAAAGAAAGTGAAATCATGTCAATCAAGTGTAATGGTGTTAATTTAGTTGATTTATTTTAAATAAATGATAGTGTCTCTTTGACATATCAAACTAAGTTAACGTCTTTGTCACTTAATGGCTTTGTGTATTTATCCATCATAAAGATCACAGAAATATTGGGTAAACTGAAAAAGAACAGAATCCGTGAATTTACTATTCAAACTGAATAAGTAGATTAATTAAGATAAAAAGGAGATCAGTATTAATATTGACCTCCTCATAATTCTTACAGAAACTTTAAGTGAGGCAATCTCAAACCGTGTGATCCAAGGTGACAAGAGTGATCTCACATCTACAGTGATTCCAGTTTGGTTATCCACAGTAAGCAACCCAGAACAAGAAATGCTAGTATACGCCCTTCTGGACACTCAGAGCGACACTACATTTGTTTTGCAAGAAAAGGCAGACGTTCTGGATACAGAAAAGAGAGATGTACAGTTAAAGCTCTCTACATTGTCATCCAAAGAGGAAGTTGTTCCAAGTCAAAGGATCTCAGGGCTACAAATCAGAGGTTTCTACTCATCAAAGAAAATCTCCCTTCCTACTACATACACAAGAGAGTTCATCCCTGCCAATTTAAACCATATTCCAACACCCAAGACGGCGAGAGCATGGCCACATTTGGAGCACCTCGCTGATGAAATAGCACCTCTAATTGAATGCGATGTTGGTCTGCTGATAGGTTATAACTGTTCACAAGCACTGGTACCTAGAGCAGTTGTGTCAGGAAAAGACAATGAGCCTTTTGGCCAAAAGACAGATCTTGGCTGGACAATAGTTGGAGGTGTTGATTCTTGTGTGAACTATGGAGACATTATTGGATGTAGTCACAGGAGCATTGTCAAAGAAGTGACACTCAGTCCACCATCTGATCAGTTGTTGAAAGAAGTGCACTACGTTTGTTGCACCCAAGTCAAAGAAGTTGTCACACCATCAGATGTGATCAAAGTGCTTGAGGCTGATTTCACTGAAAGGAAAGTGGAAGATTCTCACCTCTCTCAAGAGGATTTACGCTTCATTTCAACAAGTTTTCTCTGGCAAGAAGAGCTTCCCAATAAAGAGGCTAAGGTGGGAGAACTTCAGTCAGAGGACCCCGAAGTATGCAAAGTAGTTGTACACCATACGTCGTCAAGGGTGGATTCTCTGGCAGAACGTTTTGTGAAATTCTCCAGCTGGTCAAAACTAGTCAAGGCTATTGCAAGACTTATGAGATTTGGAAGAGAGTTTAAGCAGAAGCAAAGAAAAACCCATGAAGCCACAAGTCTTGAAGAAAGACAAGAAGCTGAACTTAGAATCATAACCATGGTACAATGGTCAGTCTTCTCGAAAGAAATCAAGGAACTTCAGTCCCGAAAAGAGTTAACTGAAGACAAGATAAACAGACTTTATCGACTTAATCCCTTCCTGGACCACAAAGGCGTCCTCCGAGTGGGAGGTAGATTAGAGCAAGCTACGTTACATCCACACGTCAAGTATCCAGCTATTTTACCAAAGACCAGCCACGTCACAAGGTTGCTGATTGATCACTATCATCAGCGAGTGAAACATCAAGGTCGAGGCATGACAATAAATGAGCTAAGAGCAAACGGCATTTGGATAGTTGGATGTAGTCGAGCAGTAGACTCCTATATCTACAGCTGTATGAAATGCAGGAAATTCAGACGTGAGACTACAGCAAAGACTAAATGGCAAAGAACAAGGAGAAATGATAAAGTCAACGACACAGTGATCGTGCAAGATGACACAGCGGCTAGAAACAAGTGGAAACTCGCTAAGGTCACAGCGGTGTATCCAAGTGAAGATGGATGTGTTCGCAAGGTGCAGCAGTTGATCAGTGACTCTGTATTAGATTGTCATGGAAAGAGACTCAAACAAGTACATTTGGACAAGCCTATTCATAAGACAGTTACACTGTTAGAGGCAGAATAGACCCACTCACAAGTTCATAATAGAGTTATAATAGAAATCACAAGTGATTTGGTGGGAGTGTAGCTGCCATCAAGGGCAGATCTCATGTTATGCATTATTCAATATTCAGTTAAAGAGAGCAATAAATATTAGTGTTTAATATAAAACATTTAATAATCGATAAGTAACAACTTTCAGTAATTTATGTTGTTAAGGTTCATTATTCTGTTAAAATGCATTAAAATGTATGGGGGAACGTATCTTTTGTTCCGCATGCCACGTTGTTTCCCTTGGAGTAAGATTGATTGACACAGTTGCCATGGAAACCGTTAGAGAACCGTTACTGCAGAAGAGACTACTACAAGAAGTTCCCCCTGAAGACAAAGGGGTGTTTTACGTTTCTTTTTGTAAGAAGAAGCTGTAGAAAATCGTCTTTATTCCTCTGGAGTTAATGTGGCCAATGAGGTACGATTTATTGTTTTATTTGTGTCTTTTACAGTACAGTATTTGTCTTTTATTTCTGTAAATCTTTATTTGCCGTGAACTAATTTAGGTCTGTGTTTCTTTTTAGTTCTGACGGCATTTTTGGGGCATTAAGTTAAGTTGTCTACAATAAATGTCTGTTAAAACCCAAGAACGACGTTGATCCATGAATGAACTCGAGAGGAGTAACAAATGTTCTTGTTTACACTTTTGACAGTGGGCGCAGGAAAAGTACGTCATCATTCCTCACATTCCTCAAATGAGTTTGAAGCCGCAGACACCCCGACACCTTTCACAAGTCGACAGATCCGGGTTTAACACTATGAACCGTGGCGGGTCAGAGGGGGATCAAAGGCGAGTCAGTTTAATCCGCCAATCCGCGTTTGCGTGTTTTCTGAATGCTCTTTGGAGACTTGAACCCGCATAAAAGCCGGACCGACATGTCTTATGAAAGGGGCTATAGAAACAATAAAGTCGATAAATGAAAACGAGGTTGATAATTTTCATTCATCATGCGATGAATTGATTTGTTGTTTATCTCCACAGGCCTACCCACTCGAAATAAATGTGCACTGCGCGTTATTGTGGCACTCCGAGCTCGGTCGATGACTAGTGGTGAGAAATTGTTTACAAAAACTGACCACATGCACAGAGCAACTTTTGCTCAAGTCTGCCAGTGCATCTCGACGGCGGAGCAGTGTAAAAAAAAAGTGACCAGCGGGGTCTCGAAAGGCCGCTGTGTGATGAAGAGGACAGCACAAGCTCCTGGACGCAGTGCGCAGGAGGAAGATGAAGATAGCAATCAATGACTTCCTGATAGGCTACTGTTTTTTTTTTTTTTTAACCATCCGTTACAGGCACTGTTCAGAAAAAAACATTTACTGTACATATTTGTTTATATTACTGGTACGTATTCAATTAAATAATTTTTATTTATTTAATGTAGTGGGTGCAGCTTATATTGTGCTCTTGACCCCTTCCCAACAGTCCTGGTCAAGGCTAACATTGCCTCTCTCAGTTCACTCATCACCACTATAGTTAATCAGTCTCTCCAATCTGGTCATATTTCCCCTGTCTTGAAGTCCTCTATAATTAAACCTTTGCTTAAAAAACCTACCCTCGATCCTCATGACCTGGCAAATTACAGACCCATTTCCAACCTTCCCTTCCTCGCTAAAGTTTTGGAGAAATTAGTCTCGGTTTATCTACAAGAACATCTACATGACAATAATATACTGGATAAATTTCAATCAGGTTTTCGAACAGCACATAGCACTGAAACAGCTCTTGTCCGGGTCACAAATGACCTGTTGGTCACTGCAGACCGTGGTTCCTCCTCTCTCCTTATTCTCCTTGATCTTTCGGCAGCCTTTGATACGGTTGATCATTACATTCTGCTCCAACGCTTACAGCAGTTTGCAGGACTTACTGGCACTGCCCTGGAGTGGTTCCGATCATACCTGACAGACAGAACAGAGTCTGTCTCCATCGGGCGTGCCAAGTCATTGAGCCATCCTGTTTCTTGTGGTGTGCCCCAGGGATCAATTCTGGGACCCCTCCTTTTCAACCTATACATGGTACCACTTGGGTGTATTATCAGCAGCTATGGGGTCTCATTCCATTGCTATGCTGATGATACTCAGCTGTATCTTAAACTGGGTAGCAATGTGTCTGAGACCCCATCTACATCATCTTCTTCAGCTTCTCCATTTTCTCCACTTTCTTCTCTTTCCACACTCACAGCGTGTCTGGAGGAGATAAAGGCATGGATGCGGCAAAATTTCCTTCACCTTAACAGTTCAAAAACAGAAGCAATTCAAATTGGTACATCACATCAAATTCAACAACAAAAAATCCTCAGTATCACTTTTTCTGGCCAGAACATCTCTCTTTCCAATACAGTCACCAATCTTGGTGTTATTTTTGATCCACAACTCACCTTTGAAAGCCATATAAAGCATATCTGTGTAACCAGGTGAAAAATGGGTACATGTCAAATGTATTTTAAAAACCATGTTTTGCTTTAATTTCACCTATGGTTGTAATTCTTGTTTTTGTCAGCATGTGGTGCTGTTGGTACAGAGAGGTCTAAAAGGACCGGAAATAGAGAAAGAAACCCTTTGTTTATGTACGGTAGCACGGACTGGTAAAAACGGAAGAGAAGAACATTTTATCTGAGACTTGGAGAAGGAGACAACTCTGGCCACGTGAAAAGAGAATCCAAGTGTTCGGTAATTGTTGGAACTGAATTATCTTCCGTGAATGAAGCTATAGAGACGATGCTAATGTTTTATTTCTGTTATCTTCCGTGAATGAAGCTATAGAGACGATGCTAATGTTTTATTTCTGTTTGTTTTCTCTCGTAGAGTGCCGCTGCCGTTTGTTATGCATTAGCTTTCACGCTGTTAGATTTCAGCTGTTACGTGCAGCTGCATGCTACTCTGTTGGGTGCTAACCGTGTTGTCGGTCCGCCATTTTATTTGAAGCTAAGGCTTGCTGCCGTTCGAAACACGGACTTTTTCTTGTTTTTTTTATACATAACTCCGAGGGAATAGTTTATTTTTGAGAATAAAGAACCCCTTCTATTTGAAGCTTCGTGTGCTGCATTTATCCCGGTTTCAAATATTGGTACCAGGAGTGGGGTTTCTCGTTTTTTTTCCTCTGAGAGTGCATGTATATGGCGGCGCAGCGGTAGCATTAGCAAACGGCAGTGGTGAAGAAGTGGCCTACACCTGAGTGGACGTGGGCATCGCGTCGGTGAGGAGGCATCTGTTTCGAGACCAGAGGGGGGACGTTGCTGAGCAGTCTGTGCTGGCGTGGTCGTGAAGGATTTCAGCCGAGGCGATCGTGAGACCAGAGCGCATTCCAGGCGGGAGAAGCATCGCCCAGCAGCGGTCTTGGAGCAGCCCAGGGAAACTCCGGTGGACTCCGGACTTCGACCAATTTATCCTTTGCTATATAAATTTCTATTTACTGTTAATATTTATATTGACTGTTAATACTTCTATTGACTGTTAAGTGAACTGAAAAAAATAATAATAATTTCAGAACATGTCTGAACAAGATGGTTCCATAAACATTGAGATGCAGGGACAACAGTTACTTGAACAAGCTGGGGTGTTACAACAACTAAATGAGTTAGCCCGAAGGCAAGATGAAGTCATGACAGTCATATCATCACTAAATAATGAGCCTACCAGGTCTTATGTCTACGTACCCAGAGAAAGGCACATTTCACCATTTAGTGGAGACATTGACAAAGATGGGAGGAGTGTGGATGAGTTTATTGAAGAAGTAGAAAGGGTAATTTCTGCTAGAAACCAATCTGCACCCGAACAGTTTGATTTTGTGCTGTCGCTGTTAAGAGGCCCAGCTCTGGAAGAAGTGCGTTTACGCAAAGCTGATGGTGATGTTGTAAAAGACCTGCTTGTTTACTTAAAAGATGCATTTGGAGATAAACGTAGCGCTGCCCAACTTTTACAGAGCTTCTACAACTGTAAACAGAAGGAGGGTGAAGACATACGTGACTTTTCACATTCATTATCTCAGGCCTTTAGTTTGGTATGGAAACAGCATCCTAATTCCATGGGTAATGAGAACGCAGTGTTGAGAGACCAGTTCATTGAGGGCATCAGAGACCTCTCACTGAAACGAGAACTCCGAAAACATGTAAGAGGAAAACCTACATCCACTTTTATAGAGGTGCGTGAGGAGGCTTACTTGTGGTCCTTAGACCAAGCCCCTAGCACAAAAACGGTTAGGAGTAACGTGAATAACTGCCGTACTGTTAAAGCCGAAGCACAGTGCTGTGCAGTTAAAGAGACAGAAAATCCAATGCATCTGGAGGATGTGATGAAAACTCTTAAAGAGCAAGATAAAGTCACTAATCTAACTAGACCTAATGAGAAGTCAGTCTCAATGGATGACGTTCTTAAAGTGCTCACTGAGCAAGGGAAAGTGATAACAGAACTCACTAAGGCTGTGAAAGAGCTGACAATTCAGAACAAAAATCCTAGTAGCCAGACACCATCTCAGACCAAAACTGGTCCAAGATTTACCCCTGACGGTAAGCCGATATGTTTCAAGTGCCAAACTGCTGGTCATGTTGCCAAACAGTGTCCCCAGAGAAGATACAAAAACTCTGATGAGTACCCCATTTCTAGTCCGTCGGGAAACGAGAGGCCCTGGTTGCAGTGAGTCGGGTAACGCAGGGTCATGTCGTAGACTCACCTACACTGGAGATCACACGAGAACAAATTATTGAGCGTGCCATAGGAAAATGTCCAGTGGTTGATCTAAAACTTAATGGCAGGTCAGCACATTGTTTACTAGATACTGGTAGCCAGGTCAGTACTATGACAGATGATTTTTTCAGAAAATATATTGGTGATGATGAGAGCATGCTAGCTACAAATAGTTGGCTTAAAATAACTGCTGCGAATGGACTTGACATTCCTTATCAGGGATATATTGAACTGGAAATTGAGACGATGAGTTTAAAGATCCCAAATTGTGGTTTCTTGGTCCTGAAGCCGTCACTGAACCCTGTTGTTTCTGAAGAATGCATAATCGGTATGAATGTCATTCACAGATGCAGACAGCTAGTCACAACAGAGTTTGACAACACTTTGGGTGGATCCTTGGACTCTGGGTGGAGGACAGCTTTCCAACAGGTACAGATCGGTTGCATTGAGAGAAAGGCAGTAGTTCGGGTTGCAGGAAGAAACAAAGTACGCATCCCTGCATCCTCGATGTCCACTGTGTTTGTAAAAGGTCACACTAAAACCTTAGATGCAGCCTCTCAGTTGATCATTGAACCAGTGACCACTCCTCTACCATCTGGATTAGCAGTTATCCCAACACTTGTCACAAGGACCAGCCATGTTCTTCCGCTCCAGGTGGTTAACTTCTCCGCCGAGGAAGTGTGGTTAGGCCCCCGAACACGGCTAGGCATGATCTCAAAGGTTGATCCTGCAGAGAGTGAGCAGACATGCCAAGTAAAGTTTCAACGCATCTCTGCCGGTGTTGAACAGGTTTCAGTTGACCCTAACATGGTGCAAACTGACAGTAAGGTGCAAGCCATTTTGGAAAGACTTGACATGGGGGGCGCAGAGGAAGAGCGTGTCGCTCTCTGCTCATTGCTGTCCAGCTACATTGATGTTTTTGCAGATGATGAGGAGAATCTGGGTCACACGGATAAGGTGAAACATGAGATCAAGCTGGCGGATGACGTACCTGTCACACAGCCATATCGTCGTATACCTCCTAACCAATACCAGGAAGTACAAGAGCATATCTCTAAACTGTTGAAAAAAGGAATCATACAGGAGAGTGAAAGCGCTTACGCCTCACCAGTTGTGGTAGTCCGCAAAGGTGACGGCAGTATACGCTTATGTGTAGACTACAGGAAGCTAAATCTAAAAACTAAGAAAGACGCATTTCCATTGCCTCGTATTGATGAGAGTTTTGATGCGCTAAAAGGTGCTAAGTACTTTTCCACAGTTGACCTTGCCAGTGGGTATCACCAAGTAGCCATGGATGATCGAGACAGACATAAGACGGCTTTCACCACGCCTTTTGGGCTGTTTGAGTATGTACGCATGCCCATGGGGGTGTGTAACGGGCCTGCAACATTTCAAAGATTGATGCAAGCAACTATGAGTGACCTGATATTCGACATCATGTTAGTCTATCTGGATGACATTTTAGTGTACTCCCCAAGCTTTGAGTCTCATTTGGAACGGCTGGATCTAGTTTTTAAACGTTTGAGAGACACTGGATTAAAAGTGAAGTGGGAAAAATGTCACTTTTTGCAGAAGGAAGTAAAATTCCTTGGACACCAAATTTCTGCAGAGGGTATCGCAACTGATCCCTCCAAGGTGGCAGCAGTCAAGGAATGGCCGGTGCCTGGCACCGTTAAGGAACTCCAATCATTTCTAGGCCTATGTAGTTACTACAGAAGGTATGTTGAGGGCTTTTCAAAGATCGCAGCCCCACTACATGACCTAGTGAATCAGTGTCGAGGAGCTGCTACTACAGCCAAAGCTAGTCAAAAACTAAGTGCATTATGGGACACCAACAGTCAAATTGCATTTGACACATTGAAAGAAAAGCTTGTGACTGCTCCGATTTTGGGTTATGCAGACTTCACTTGTCCTTTCATTTTGGAAACTGATGCTAGTGGTCAGGGTTTAGGAGCTGTCTTGTGTCAGCAGCAAGGTGACAAGAAACGGGTCATTGCATATGCAAGTAGACGGCTGAGAAATGCAGAGCGAAATGATAAAAACTATAGCAGCATGAAACTCGAGCTGCTTGCACTTAAATGGGCAATAGTAGAGAAGTTTCGGGGGTACTTACTGGGCTCTAAATTCTCTGTGGTATCAGACAACAATCCCTTATGTCATCTAAAAAGTGCAAAACTTGGGGCTATTGAACAGAGATGGGTAGCACAATTAGCTGCCTTCGACTTTGATGTGCAGTACCGGCCAGGTCGGTGTAACGCCGCCGCTGATGCACTGTCACGACACCCGTTAGCAGGGGAGCCAGAACCAACTGATGATGAGGAGTTTGATGATTGCATTGCAATTTGCAATTTGATTTGTAGAGGCACTGCCCTTGAGCCCGAGCTGGTTACAGCTGGGGTCCAATGTTGTCAGGTGAACCAGATTAGGGCTGCAGAAACTGATAAATCCAATTCACATGCTAAAGAGGCTACACCAACTCTTCCCGGTTACTCCAAGGAAGAGCTGCGGACATTTCAGTGTCAAGATCCAGTGATAAATGTTCTAAAACAGTTTGTGGATCGAGGTAGCCCACCAAGTTCACAAGAAAGGAAGAATCTTCCTGGTGCTGCCAAATCATTGTGGAAACAATGGAAACACATTCAGATACGTGATGGGTTGGTGTACAGAGTGGTGAAGGATGATCGTGTTGGAGAGTGCTTTCAGTTGTTTGTTCCAGGTTGTTTACAAGCAGCTGTGCTGAAGAGTGTCCATGACTCTATGGGACATCAGGGAATAGAGAGGACATTACAGTTGTTGAGACAGAGAGCATTCTGGGTAGGGATGCATAACGATGTTGAGCGATGGGTTAAGAACTGTGAGCGTTGTATTCTCACAAAGATGCCTCACCCAAAGATTCACCCTCCAATGAAATCCTTTTTGGCAACACGACCTTTAGAAGTGGTGGCAGTAGATTTCACACTCCTTGAACCAGCTTCCGATGGCCGTGAGAACGTTCTAGTCATTACCGATGTGTTTACAAAGTTCACCCAGGCGTTCCCTACACGTGACCAAAAAGCAGAGACCACAGCCAAAGTCCTCTTAAAGGAGTGGTTCATGAAGTACGGTGTACCTGAGCGTCTTCACTCAGATCAGGGCCGTAACTTTGAATCGGAGGTTATTGCTGAACTTTGTAGAATGTATGGTGTGAAAAAAACACGTACAACACCCCATCACCCGACAGGAAATGCCCAGTGTGAGCGTTTTAACCGCACTCTGCATGAACTGTTGCGCACCCTTCCACCTGACAAAAAGAGGCGTTGGCCTGAACATTTACCTGAGCTGGTTTATGCGTACAATGTTACTCCACATGCGACTACCGGATATTCCCCTTACTTCTTGCTCTATGGAGTAGAACCACATCTTCCTGTCGATGCATTGCTTGCGCATGAAAGTTCTCCTGATAAAAATCTTGATTGGCTTGCTGTGCATCAGCAAAGACTCAAAGAGGCACATGAAAGAGCAAAAGAGTATGCAGAGCAGAAAGCTGCGAAACGCGTTGCTCGGCATAGTCACAAAGTGTACTGTCCTTCGATTGAGGTTGGAGAGTATGTTTACCTGAGACACAGACCAGCTGGTCGTAACAAAATTCAGGATGCATGGAGTCCAGTTGTTTACCAACTCGTAGACGTAGTAGGCACAACTTGCATAGTACGACCTGCAGAGGGAGGGCCTACAAAAACGGTTAACAGGGCTGACATCAGGTCATGTGTCCATGTGCCAGACACAAACCAGGGACACAGTGAGAACACTGTAGCCAAACAGACAAATACTACTGAATCACACACTGCCTCATCTGATGAGTATGATGGGGGTATAGTCATTGAAGAGGTTTCTTTTGACTTAAATCCTGGTTCAGGTGTAGAAAATTGTCCTAGTGGTGAAAGTGTTCAGAAGCGAGCAGAGACTCCGTTGACTTCCGAATGTGAACTTCCTGTGATTGAACAGAGGGAGACTGAGCATGTTGACAATGAAGCAGGCGATATTGACCAACTGGGTGAGATTCCAGTGTCTCCTCCTGGCGTTAGACAAGCTCACACACCTGCTCCCCGCAGGAGTAGAAGAGTGAATGTAGGGAAACACCCAAACCCACATCACCAACCTAGGTCAGTGTTGGGGCCAGAAATGAACTCATAAATGGCTTCACAGATTATTGCAAGCTTAGGTTCTGTGTTTTTTTTTTTAGAGAAGCTTTAAAAGAGGTAAAAAGCAGTTGCTTTGTCACCGAGGACGATGACATTTAAGCAGGGGAGAATGTAACCAGGTGAAAAATGGGTACATGTCAAATGTATTTTAAAAACCATGTTTTGCTTTAATTTCACCTATGGTTGTAATTCTTGTTTTTGTCAGCATGTGGTGCTGTTGGTACAGAGAGGTCTAAAAGGACCGGAAATAGAGAAAGAAACCCTTTGTTTATGTACGGTAGCACGGACTGGTAAAAACGGAAGAGAAGAACATTTTATCTGAGACTTGGAGAAGGAGACAACTCTGGCCACGTGAAAAGAGAATCCAAGTGTTCGGTAATTGTTGGAACTGAATTATCTTCCGTGAATGAAGCTATAGAGACGATGCTAATGTTTTATTTCTGTTATCTTCCGTGAATGAAGCTATAGAGACGATGCTAATGTTTTATTTCTGTTTGTTTTCTCTCGTAGAGTGCCGCTGCCGTTTGTTATGCATTAGCTTTCACGCTGTTAGATTTCAGCTGTTACGTGCAGCTGCATGCTACTCTGTTGGGTGCTAACCGTGTTGTCGGTCCGCCATTTTATTTGAAGCTAAGGCTTGCTGCCGTTCGAAACACGGACTTTTTCTTGTTTTTTTATACATAACTCCGAGGGAATAGTTTATTTTTGAGAATAAAGAACCCCTTCTATTTGAAGCTTCGTGTGCTGCATTTATCCCGGTTTCATCTGTAAAACTTATTTTTTTCATCTTCGAAATATTGCAAAGCTTCGGTCTACACTGTCCTTCACTGATGCAGAAAAGCTCGTCCATGCCTTTGTCTCCTCCAGACTGGATTACTGCAATGCACTTCTCTTCGGGATTCCTGGCAAGAACATACAAAAACTACAGTATGTCCAGAACAGCGCTGCCAGGGTCCTGATGAGAGTGCGTAAGTATGAACACATCACTCCTGTACTGCGTTCACTACACTGGCTTCCTGTTTCTGCCCGGATCACGTACAAAATTTATCTGCTCACCTTCCAGTGCCTGTACGGTAATGCACCATCTTATTTAAAAGAACTTCTCACTCCTCACTGTCCTTCCCGCACTCTCCGCTCTTCCAACACCCATCTTCTTCTCACTCCCAGGTCTCGGTCTCGCACAATGGGAGACCGGGCTTTCTCCTGCGCTGCCCCTCGGCTGTGGAACGCCCTGCCCTCATATCTGAGGGCCCCACAGACCGTGACATGTTTTAAAAAAGGTCTTAAAACCTTTCTTTTTATCCAGTTTTTTAAATAATTAATTGTGCTTTTGTTTTTTATTGCACCCAGTTTTTTGAGTATTTTATCTGCATTTTGTGAATTTTAAGTTTTTGATGCAATTATCTGTGAGGCTCCATCCTCTTGGTTGTTCCTCTTCTTTGTTGCATTTGTGGTTGATTTTTATCTTGATTTTATTTTTCATTGTAGCACTTTGAGATCTGTTTGATGTAAAGTGCGTTATAAATAAAAGTTATTATTATTATTATTATTATTATTATTGTGGTGCGCTCAGTAGTCTGGAAATTACGATATTTGACCTCCAACATCACAGCGGTGACGGTCTGCTTGTGCACAAAAATCAGAGCTTCAAAAGGAAAGAAAGCAAAGGGAGAACTATGAAACCACAAAACACCAAAGAGATTAGTTTAGTGTGCATGAATAACACCTTCCATTAAACTTACAAACATGAAGCCACCTATCAGCTAACAGAGGAGAAAGAGTAAACAATGGAGGTTAAAGAAAAAATATGAATAAAGCCCCATAATACACAAGAGCTTGAACATTACTAATCTAATCCATCATTTTGGATGTGACTAACATCTGGAGAATAATAATAATAATAATGAATTCAATTTATAACGCACTTTTCATTAATGAAAATGAGAATCCGCTCTAAACAGAAGCTATCTAGATGTTATTACTGTTTTTCTCTTGCATTTGTTGTTGGATGTAACTGGGACCCCGTGTACATAATCTCGTTTTCATCACATGTACCACATGCGGTGCAAATGACAATAAAGACTCTCTGACTCTCTGACTCTGACTATCAGAACAATGCAGCTGCTTCATGCGAGTGTTGCTCACCTGGACCTGCTGTCGGCGGCTCTGGTTCTCGTCTACCGCCTGACTGACCTCCGTGATGGGCTCTCTCACATCTGAAATGATCTCTGCCACCTGATGAACAAAACCGTCTTCATGAAGCATCCATGTCATGCAGCAGCTGAACTGAGACTGCTTTATCTTCTGACACGTGCAGCTGATTTCTGCCTGACTGGCTCTTCAGTCAAACTCTCGAAGGACAGGACGTCTGCATCATAAATGCAACGTCTGAAAGTGAACCTTACTGTTTGCACGTGTCTTTGTTCGTCGGGGATGATGGCGAGGAGCTTCTCAGTGAGCAGGGAGATCAGGGAGGAGGGGGTCTGAGGCAAAGCCAGCACCTCCTGCAGAACAGCCAGCACACGCTTCCTACAAACAAACATTCAGTCCAAACCAAACGGCCATGAGCTGAGAAGATTTGGTAAAGTCCAGACTCTTTCAGGACAGAAACAATCCAACCGTCTCATTTCTGCCTTACCTGCCTCCCTCCTCTTTGGTGTCGAGACAACCGATGAGGTGGATGAGCTGCTGCGCGATGAACTCTTTGGTCATGACCAGCTCCAGCTGATTGAAATCAGCCCTCTGCTCCTCAGACAGCACAGGTATCGTCTTCAGGTAACTTCAGGGAACCAAAGCCAGGCGCACAAGTTATATTCAACAGAGTGAAGGCAGCGCCACCGCACCATCAATCAATGATGTCAGCTATCAGCACCTTGTGCAAAGTTTTAAACATTTTAAACACGCTTCAGTAAACTTCCTACCTACAGAAGATTTCTATCACTTTTAGCGTGGGCCATATTTTGACTGTAAAATGTTGAAAAGCACAAAATCATTTTTACTAGATCTACACTGAGGGGCGTCAGAACAAAGCTGCAAAGTAACAAAACCAGTTGCAAAGTGCTTCAATTACAAACCTTAGAAGATTTCTTGGCCTCCTTTTAGTGTAATTATTGTGTCTGCAGAGGTTCGGGGTGGTCTGGGTGCCCACAAGTCATCAAATTTTAAACGACTATTTCATTATAAAGGCCTCAGAAAAAAGGCAGGTTTTTATCTCCACATTTTGTCTGATTTGTTAGGGCGGCAGGTTTGGATGTAACTGGACCCTGTGTACATAATCTCGTTTCAAAACATGTACCACATGTGGTGCAAATGACAATAAAGATTCTCTGACTGATGTTTGTTTTTATTGCACATTTCATTTAAACTTGTAGCGGAGTAGGAAAAATAGTTAACCGGAGGATTGAATTTTGAATCCCGTATTCATCCCATCTACAAAGATTTGTACAAAGCTCAATATTTTAGAGCGTGTTCAGTCTGAACACTTTTACAGAAACGGTTAGATGCTCGATCATAAGTTTACTCACTGACAACAAGAACATTTGACTCCGTCTGTCTTTTCTTACCCACTCAGGTAGTCAGAGTAGGTAGAAGCATCCGGTAAGACTTGTTCAAGCATTTCGTCCCCGTCGTCTCCTTTCCCCTTGATGAACTCACACAACGCTCTCCAGTAAATCACGTTTTCACATGTCAGAGAGTCCACTGGAATCACTTTCCTAAATATAAAAAAAAAACACTTAATATTTAAAGAGACGTTCTTCAGAGCGTGAGGTGTGAGAGGGGACCTGTTGTCGAGCTGCTCCCTGTTCTGCAGCAGCTCCTCAGCGGCCATGCTTTTAAACATGGCCTTCAGGGTCTCCATGGAAGTTTCTGCACAGTTCTCCACGTCCAGGCGATGGAGCAGCTCGATGACGTCACCGTTCAGCTGCTGCAGCCAGGCCGGCAGCAGACGACCGCTCACCATCTCTCTGACCGCTTCTACAAAACAAACAAGTCAGACGTCACAAACGAGCATTAAAAAAAACACGGGTTTGACAACAATAACAGGGTATATGCAGAAATTCCAGAGTTGAATTTAAAGGAGAAATGTAATCAAATCTGAAAAAATCGATATAACAAGAATTTCATATAGTAAACAACACACATAAACATACTTAGTATGCTTTTTTCAAGTCAGTAGCTTAAAGAAATAGTTTTTTTACATTTTTCCTGCTACATGCCGAAGTGCAGTGATTTCTGTAGTAATTTTCTGGACGCACTTTTATGACACAATTAAGACCTCCTTTGCTATCTTACAATAACACTGAAGCTATAAACCCATCATTACTGTCCTCTTGTCTGTCATTTAAAATGGAAGCAGAAGACCTTTTTGAATCTGAAGGATATCACTTTAGTTTGTCAAAAACAGTTTGGTGATTTAGTGCATTAATGGGCATTTCTATCCTGGAAATACGAATAGCCTTCGCATGCTAACGTTAGCATGCTAGCGCCGTATGCTAACGTTAGCATGCTAGCGCCGTATGCTAACATGGGAGTGGGGGTGTTGAAAATGTCCTGAAACAGTTACCAATGTCTTGTTAAGCTCTGTATTCCACAGAACATAGTAGGATCTAAAATGATTTTTAAAGATGAAGGAGCAAGTTGAAACATGCAGGGTCTCCCTCCTTGCTAGCAGGCTCCATTGGGAGCTGCCTGGCTAACTAACTACGGTGGCCCTACACGGCCAAAATTCTACAGCGGCCGAATGCACAGGAGCGGTAAAAATACAATATAAAATTTTAAAAAAGTTTTAAAATCTATTTTGGGGCTTTTAGAATCGATTCTGAATCGCCAGGACTAAGAATCTTGATTCTTTAAAAAATAGATTTTTTTTTGCTGCATCCCTAATTGCTACACACTGAAACCTTTTTGTCCACTACTAGATTTTTTTTTTTATTAACACAAACAGAACTACAAAACACTACATAAACAAAAAAATATATACAAACTCTTGTGAATGATAACATAACTACAGTCTATAAGCTAGGGGGCGGTTTACAAAATGATGAAAGTTGAAAAAATACTAGATACACACACTAATATTACTGTATGAGGGACGACCATTGCACTGCCTATGTCATATTCAGGGGACGGAGAGCAAGCAGAGGGAGGGGGGTCAAAAACACCAGATGAGAATTTTTTCACTTTGCAAAGTCTAAATTTGAGTTAGGATGACATTTTTGACTTGTGAAATTTTCTCAACAAGCTTATTTTATGCTTTTCATTAGACTACTATTAGCTTAAAAACACTTTTCATTTCTCCTTTAATACCTTTTAATACCTTTTCAATACCATCAAAATATTTTTTAATACCATCACGGCACCGAGCTGTAACCGTAGCGGCAACCTGTTGTACTTCAGTTTAGAGCAACTAATTGTAAAGTGATAGATTACTGTCATTTTCTTCCTAAACTTTGGTAGTAAATGTAGTTTTATAACAATTACTGGATACATCAATTTGCTTCTTGCCTCAATAAAAGCACTGACCTACTTGTTATTTAAATCTAACCCAAGAGAAAAAGTTTAATTGTTCCCACACATAACATATCTCTAATGGCAAACAAAAACTGTAAACTTGAAAACAGAACAGTTTAGTTAAAATAATTCAACACTGAACACATGCATAATTCAAAAAGAGAGGTAGAAAAATAATAACTACTGTATTTTTCATCCTGTAAGTTGCAGTTTTTTGCATAATTTACATGCCTTGCAACTTATAGGACGAAGTGACATATTTATAGATTTTTTTCCCCATATTTATAAACCATAACACTGAAATATGACCGTTTCATTCATTCTGACTGAAAAAAAAAAACAGTTCATGATATCTATTGTAGTAATAGTTGTATGGCATGCTGTTGTATCATGTAATAGGAAAACGTGCCTATAATGACAAATTTAAAAAAGTTCAAGACAAAAACAACTGGACTTTATTTATTATACTATTTATTATACTATTATACTATACTTTATTGTTTTTTTATTGCACTTTTTAGAATTCACCATGTCCTGGATGACTGAGAATCTTCACTAGCTATTAATGACTCAATCGGCCTGCCATACTCTCCCCACCTCTCTGCTTGAACCTTCAATCCAGCAGCACCACGGTGGCGAAATGCAGCTAATTTGACCATTAAAGTGCATTTATTAAGAAAATGACAGACAGAAACACATCTCTGCTATAATTTCGAGCTAACAAATAATTGTTTAGGTAATTTTCTTGTTAAATGTCGGCGAAACGAGCCGCGCTCCTTTTTCCTGTTTGTCACCACTGAGCGATCACGGAGCACACAGGCACTGAAGCCTCGGATATAGTTGACGCGTCGCATAGGGCGCGCGGCCAAAGTGACGCAATCGCGAAGTCCCCGCCCCCGCGCTTTGGCCAGCGCAGAGCCATATATAGAGAGAGTTCTGACACTCTTTGATGTCGCCGACGTGGTCATTCGTTCCAAACAACGGCTATGGAAACCTTGTGGAGCTGCGCCCTCTGGCGGCGACGGAGCGCTACTGCAGGCAGAGTCAGACTGTTAAACAGAGCCATGGAACAAATCGCCCCCTCCATGACCCACGTGACTTCCGCATTCCATTCTTACAACGGAACGCTATGGAAGTGTCGCAACTCTCACTTTATATGGCTCTGGGCCAGCGCGTTGGTTTTGCGCGTGGTCGTGCACCTCCCAGATTTTGAAGCTCCGCAAGCCTAGCGCGCGCGCCGAATTGATTGACAGGTCGGGTAGGGACCTCACCGACAGCCTTCACGCCAGAGCCTGCAGCTGTCTGCGCCGCTGTGGTCGTGGAAACGGCGTCGCGACGCATGGAGGAATGTTTTTTATGTGATTCAAATGTATTAAATTCCCCGAGCGAGCGGAAAGCCATTTGTTTTTGTTGTGTGATTTCAAACAGTTCTTCTTCTACGGTAGATTTCTTCTTCTACACCCTTTCTTGCAACATATGCACAGGTTTTAGAGGGTACTGCCACCTGCTGGTCAGTAAAAGAACAGCACTTTGCCATGCGCTGCCGTGCCACACTATAAACGCATGCACAGTGCGCGCGCAGCACGCGCGCTCCAGCTTGCGTACCAAAGCGCGACTATATCCGAGGCTTCAGGCAGCGACACTTTTTTTTTTTTTAAATAAAGCCGATTTAACCATTAAAGTACATTTATTAAGAAAACGTTAGACTGAGACACCCCTTTTGCTATAATTTCGAGCTAACAAACAATTGTTTAGGTAAATTTCTTGTTAAATGTCGGAAGATAAAGTCGCGCTCCTCTTTCCTGTTTCTTTTTACAGACATGATACCAGCTGTAGGTGCGCGCGCACACTGACTGACGATATGACGTCTTTGTTTTAGCTAAGGTCCTACTTGGAACATAAAATTAGAAAAGATAAATAAATTCACAGACCTTTTTTTAGACGACAGAACAAGAAAAATATAGTTGTGTAGGTTTAAAAAAAATTAATACCTCGTCAGATGACGTTTATTACTTTTTAATACTTTTTAATGGCCTTAATTTGTGTTAATTTCATTTACTACCTTTTAATACCTTTTACAACCCCGCGGATACCCTGAATAAACTGGTTCTTTCCCCTAAATTTATTTTTAACTATTCATTATTAAATAATTTTATTTAACAAGATTTTCAAAACACAAAAAATAATATTTTCACTTTTTAACTTCAGTGATAATCAGGTGAATGTATCATATTTATGCTAAAGCTCACCTGAGGTGTCATGGAAGCCCTGCTGCAGCAGAACAACCCTCTGCGCGATGGTCAGAGCTTTAATATGAACCTTGTCAGCAAGAACCTTTCACCAAAAACAGACATTGTTAAAACAATTTTAAAAAAACTGCTTTTAAATCAATGTTGTACTTATTTGATGGCTACCTGGTAGGCTAGCTTGCGGACGTTCTCTTTAA
This sequence comes from Garcialebias charrua, assembly GCA_038048925.1. Taxonomy (NCBI): domain Eukaryota; kingdom Metazoa; phylum Chordata; class Actinopteri; order Cyprinodontiformes; family Rivulidae; genus Garcialebias; species Garcialebias charrua. The sequence continues at coordinate 11,669 of JBBPBX010033037.1, read as the reverse complement.
CATCCCGAGTGCGTTTGATCACTTTAGGAAGGGTCTGGGGGGACATGGCAATGCAGGACAAAACGGCACGTCGCACCTCGACGTTGGAGTCATTTTCCAGAATTAACATATACGCTGCAGAGAACAGAGGTCGATATAGTTGAGAAGCAGATACAAAGTTAGGACTAGAAGCCCATGGAGTTAAAACAAACCACTGATGGTGGGACAGTCAGGATCCTTGGGCTGCTGCAGGCGAGCCATGGCTAGAGCCGCCTGAATCCTCACGTTGGGGAACTTGTCTGTGACCCGAACCAACATGGCTTGGTGGATCCGATCAAAGAGGTCGTCATCAATCTGGGCGTTCTCTGCCATACTGCCCAGCAGCTTGTTGACCAGCTGACACACTCGGAAACGCACTGCGTGACTGTTAGCTTTGTGAGACTGAAAGAGAAGGCGAAAAAGACATGGAGCATGTTGGGTAAGAGAAGGACTGATGGACACGAGAAGGTATGAAGACAAGCATGCAAAATCACAAGGAAGGAAGCAAAGAGATCAATTTGAATTAGAGCTGGGCGATATGAACCAAAATTAATATCTCGATATTTTAAGATAAGTGGTGATATACGATATACATGGTAAATGGTAAATGGAGCTTATTTATATAGCGCTTTCCAGCCCCCTGTGAGGAGCCCCAAGGCACTTTACAATACCAGCCATCCACCCATTCATACACACATTCATACACCGGTAGTGGTAGCCTGCCTTGCAAGGCGCCATCCAGACCTACTGGGAGCAACTCGGGGTTAAGTGTCTTGCCCAGGGACACAACGACACATGGTGGGCGGACGCGGGATTCGAACCTCCAACCTTCCGATCGGGGGTCGACTGCCATTACCACTGTGCCACGGTCGCCCCAATATGTTTTTATTTCCATTAAAAAAATATACCGTATATATATTTCTGAGTCAAAGCTTTGTCCCAAATGTCACAGCCGTAACTGTACTAAATAAATGTAAAGAAAATGAAAAAGTAAATAAATCCCTGCTGAATTATGAGTGTTTGGTATTTAAATGTTTACTGACTAACTTTATCAATTTTTATGTTAATGGGATTGTGACATGATGTTGGAAATTTGCATATTTGTCAGAACATATATATCTTATATCATTGAGCTCTGTTCGTTTTTGCAAAATAAATTATAAATATATTAAAATTTTATTCTAAATTATGGTAATTTTTTCTCTGGGATACGCCCCTAAAATTCCTCGCATTTCCGCAATACGTCATCAGTGTGACGTGACAACGGGAAGAAGGCAGAGCCTTGCCCGTTTGTTTGGTGTGTTAACTGCTTGCCATACTCATTCATTTCCTGAAGGATCGCCTCTTTTATTTGTGTAACTTGAAAAATGCCGTCACGTTGTAGCGCATTTGGGTGTTGTAATATCAGCAGTGAACAAGTGAGCCTTCACAAATTTCCAAAAGATGAGAAACTTCGACAAGAATGGACCAGACAAGGACCGGTGGGTTCCAGGAGTCGTATGTCTGCAGCGACCATTTCACTGCCGATTGTTTTCAGCACCTGGTATAAAAGAATCTTTAGGATTACCAGTAAGATTCAGAAGACTTTTAAAACCGGATGCTATTCCTACTATTTTTAAAAGAAAATCTACAGAAGAAAGTCCCACAGGAGCTACCATGTCGAAACAACGCAGGGACCATCGGAAGACTGTCCAGGAGATGAGTAAGTCTTTGTGTAAACATAATCGGAGGTGTGTAGTGTTTTAGATTATAAACTATTTATTTTACGTGAGTTCATGTTGTTTTACTTTATACACTGTGAGTGTATAAAGCCAATTATCACGGCAGATTATTTATGTTCGCTGCTAACAAGCTAGCCGAATCAGTAGCACACACACTTTTCTAATAATGTATTTTTAAATTATGTCTGCGCGATCAAGTAACATCAGTAAGTTTTTTTATTCAGGGAGGGTTTATTAATGAGAGTTTTGGAAGATTTACTGTCTTAAAAGATTTACTGTCTTAAAATTATATATCTCAAGACGCGACCGGGACTAAGCCGAGATAGCTAACACAATAGCCGAGATACAGGTCACGGATTTGCAAGTTAGAGGTCCAGCTGTTTTTGTTGGAAGCTGTCCAAAAGTTTGAAGTGTATTGGTTTAAGATCAGAGGCGCATGAGCAAAAATTAACAAAGTGATTGAGAAATAGTTCTGAAGATAGGAAAAAAAAGAAAAAGACTAAGATATGTCCAGGATGAGGGAGGAGGTGTGAGCAACAGCGGGGTGTGACAGCCTCTGTCTCATCTGTCATGAGTAATGTATGTGCGCGGAGCTACAACAGCCCCGCTCCCTCTGTCCGGTTGTGTGTGTGAGCAACAGCGGGGTGTGACAGCCCTCGTCTCATCTGTTATGTGTAAAAGGTGTGCGCGTGTGTGCTACGGCTCTTCCGTTGTCATGAGTGAAAATGTAAAAAGACGAAGGTCAAATGTGTGCAGCGTCGGCCTTATCTCCAGAACAGGGCTGAGGAGATGTGAGAGAGAGAGAGAGGTGCAGAACCGTTTGTGTTTTTGAAAGTGAGATGAAAGTAGAGGAGAAATAGCAGATTATGGTTCTCAACATGTGGTTCATCTGCCATGAGTAATGTGTGGTGCGTTTGGAGCGTTTGGGACGAGAGATAGTAGGGTGTGTGCGCGGAGCTGCTCCCTCTGTCCGGGTGTATGTGTGTAAAAGCAGTAGCGGGGTGTGACAGCCCCTGCTCATATGTGTAAAAGGTGTGCGCGTGTGTACAGCAGCTTTAGTTCCCTCCGTGATCATGTGTTACAAGCTGAGCTAGGTGACGATGGAAACTCTGTGGATGTTGGGTTGTCTGCCTTATCTCCAAAACAGAGAGCTAGCAGAACCGTTCGTGTGTGTGAAAGTGAAAGTTATGCATGGAATGTTGAACTGAAAAGGTGAAAAATAGAGATGCAGAGAACGGAGTAGTGGAGGAAAAATTGCAGAACAGGGAGGAAACATCAGCTCTGAGGAGGTTGATAGATAGCGTTTGGGACGAGGGAGAATGAGGTCATTAGGGTCAGAACAGTGAAGCAGAAAAAAAAGGGAAGAGGCAGGTTGTTTGAGCTTGGTTTGCAGGGTTTTGATGAATCAAACAGGTCAAGCCCAAAAAATTAGGATTACAAAATGGTCAACAGGTGACATTAGAAATTTATTGGAAGAATCAGACAGTGAATAAAAAAAGGAAGAGGGGTTTTAAGTTTTTTTTTCCTTTCTCTCTCCTCCAAGTTTAAAGAATGAACCTTTTGTCTTAAAAGATTACTAATCCCTGTCTTTCTATGTCACCCAAGCTTTTGATTTTTTCCATAGCTTGGTGTCTTGTCGTCTGTCTGTTGGGACAACAGAGGTAGGCCTGAGGATGACCAACTCCTGAGAGAGGCACCTGAAGGGTGGTGGCTTGTCGTCTGCTGGGTCGCTTCATCGCTGCTGTAGAGCTGCTGCCTGTCCAACGCACCAGAGGATGGGTGTTCGTGCTCATCTGTGATGTGGTGCTGATGACCACACCTCTGAAAAACGAGACGTGTCCTGATGAGGACAGTTGGGGCTCTTTGCCACGAGATGAACAGACGGGACGGCTTCAAATGTCCTGTACATCGGTCCAGCTGGTGACTATGTGAGCAGTGTTGTCCGGCGCGTGTAACGTTCCAGTGCAATGACCTTGTGCATCGACCTTTAAGGTGTGAGACTTGTTCCAGAGGGTGGAGCCACAAGATCCATCGTGAAGTGACTAAGTTGGCAACATTCTTTATTGTTCTTTGAGTTTTTATTTTGTTTTATTTTACCTGAAGTGATAAAATCTGAAATGATGAAATGAGATTTGTTTTTAAGACTAAATGATGATTAATTAGAGATGACATGCACATGTACAGATATGTGCTATAAACAGGAATAGGTTTTATCTGGACAGTAAAATCGTCCTTAAAAAGTAATTAGGTGCCTTTTTAAAGGATGTATGTGTTGTATGTTTGTGGGAGTGCGGACAACAAGACTTATTGATTGACTAATTGGCAATTTCTGCCTTTTTCTGGCAGTCTCCATTGCTTTTGGGTCCCTTCTGATGGCCAATGAACGGATCCGATCCATGGTGCTGAAACTTGTGATTGAGTTTGTAAGTCTGGCTGTTTGATTTCAAGGCGTTCACATGTGTTGAACAGGAGAAGGTTTATACACAAGGTTTTTACATATGGTTTAAAACTAATAAAGTGAGAATGTGCAGTATCCCTCCTTTACTTTTTTTATGCTTTGTTTTGTAGGAAGGATCATATAATTAGATTAGTTTGTAACACTGTCTTAGAAATGTCATATGAGGTGACAGGGAAAAAATTCAAAATTAGTCAAAAAATCACAAGGTGGAATGAACAGATTAAGAAGTATTAATGTTTTTCTGACTAAATGTTTATCAATTTTTAAGAGTTAATGCTTAATGCAACACAAAAAAAACATTTTAGTTTAGTGTCAAGATGTTTCATTAAAGCCTTGAAGAGGGGGGGTTTGTGTGGCTTTGCTTCGAAGGTCCAGAGTTTTCTTTGAAAGATTAAGGGCCCAATCCTTCTCGAAAAACTGGTCTTTGATGGAATGAATGCATATCACCCATCTCACTTCAAGCCTTGCAGTTCTTCTGAAAGGGAGTTAGGCAGATAATGTGTTTCCATGTATCTCACAGCCAAGTTTGTAAAGAAGTTGATGAGCACAGCTTGGCAATTAAGGGCAAACTGATCTTGTAGCTGATAGATGAAACAGAAAGCTTTTGGCAGTGCCTGGCACTGCTTTGAAAAACAAAGTTTGATTGAAAACGTGTTTGATGGGAGTGAGTGAAGTCGTGTACTCCACAAAGGTATAAATTGAGAAGCGCTTGGATAAACAATTCGAGAGTCTGCTGCGAGTCCTGATCAAGACGTCGAGCTGCATGATGTATATTCCAAGCCAAACTGTGACGACTCTCCCAGTTTGTGTCAAGGTGAGGAATAATGAGTTACATCAATGCCTTGTATGTGTACGGTTAGTACTGTAGCGAGATTTAAATAGACACGTTTATCTTAGCAGGAAAACTGTTTGACTTGTATATCTGAAGAGATGTACAACTGTTTGTGTGTTTGAACATGTATGTTTTTTTACTTTTTTCTGTCACAAGACTTCTTTAATAAATATCCATTATTTTTAATTAAGTCTGTTTGTTTTCTTCCAAACCAGTGAGTGTGCCCACCTTTCACGAATCAAAAAAGATGATAAAACATTAACCATTTGGGGTTGATCTGAAATTTCATAGAACATTAATGGTGACGAGCGAGGATGGGATATCTTATCTTTAATTGTAAAGCACATTCCAAGGTGCTTAAAAAGATAAGATGAAAGGATGCACACTGGCTGTTTGGAAAATAAAAATAAAAAGGAAAAGTGTGAAACTGTGTTCTTGTAAGCAGGTGGGATTCCCATTGTTGAGAGCTGATAAGTGTTGGATCAGCGTTTTGGGGACGCCTTAAGCTGCTGACCGATTCTTTGAGCTGAAGTGTAACAGAAGTATTTTTGCCAGGGTGTAAACCCTTGTGAGTTTTGCCTCATTAAGCTCTGAAAAAGTTAGGTGATTTATTTTGATAGTTATATCAGTTGAAGTGAAGTAAAAAAAGAGGAGCAGCGCTTCTCTGTGTGTATGCCTGTGAAAAAGATTTGCAGCCATGTGTCGAAGGTGCAAAGACGCTTGTGTGTGTCTGTGCAGCCGTGTAGAAGAGGATTGTCGAATTTTGATAAAGAATAGAGCTTGTTAAGGAATTTCTGCAGATCAGAAAGTTGGAAGTTGTCCAAAAAGTTAGCAGGAGTGATTTGTTGGAGGAAGAATTACGAGGAAAGGAAAAGGAGTTATTATTTAAGTTCAAAGGCGCATGCATGAGCAAAAATTAACAGAGTGAAAAAAAAAAGAGAAAGTGGTTAAGAGACTGAGGAAAAGTGTGTCTCATCTGCCATGAGTAATGTGTGGTGCGTTTGGAGCGTTTGGGACGAGAGATAGTAGGGTGTGTGCGTGGAGCTGCTCCCTCTGTCCGGGTGTATGTGTGTAAAAGCAATAGCGGGGTGTGACAGCCCCTGCTCATATGTGTAAAAGGTGTGCGCGTGTATACAGCAGCTTTAGTTCCCTCCGTGATCATGTGTTACAAGCTGAGCTAGGTGACAATGGAAACTCTGTGGATGATGGGTTGTCTGCCTTATCTCCAAAACAGAGAGCTAGCAGAACTGTTCGTGTGTGTGAAAGTGAAAGTTATGCATGGAATGTTGAACTGAAAAGGTGAAAAATAGAGATGCAGAGAACGGAGTAGTGGAGGAAAAATTGCAGAACAGGGAGGAAACGTCAGCTCTGAGGAGGTTGATAGATAGCGTTTGGGACGAGGGAGAATGAGGTCATTAGGGTCAGAACAGTGAAGCAGAAAAAAAAGGGAAGAGGCAGGTTGTTTGAGCTTGGTTTGCAGGGTTTTGATGAATCAAACAGGTCAAGCCCAAAAAATTAGGATTACAAAATGGTCAACAGGTGACATTAGAAATTTATTGGAAGAATCAGACAGTGAATAAAAAAAGGAAGAGGGGTTTTAAGTTTTTTTTTCCTTTCTCTCTCCTCCAAGTTTAAAGAATGAACCTTTTGTCTTAAAAGATTACTAATCCCTGTCTTTCTATGTCACCCAAGCTTTTGATTTTTTCCATAGCTTGGTGTCTTGTCGTCTGTCTGTTGGGACAACAGAGGTAGGCCTGAGGATGACCAACTCCTGAGAGAGGCACCTGAAGGGTGGTGGCTTGTCGTCTGCTGGGTCGCTTCATCGCTGCTGTAGAGCTGCTGCCTGTCCAACGCACCAGAGGATGGGTGTTCGTGCTCATCTGTGATGTGGTGCTGATGACCACACCTCTGAAAAACGAGACGTGTCCTGATGAGGACAGTTGGGGCTCTTTGCCACGAGATGAACAGACGGGACGGCTTCAAATGTCCTGTACATCGGTCCAGCTGGTGACTATGTGAGCAGTGGTGTCCGGCGCGTGTAACGTTCCAGTGCAATGACCTTGTGCATCGACCTTTAAGGTGTGCGAGTTGTTCCAGAGGGTGGAGCCACAAGATCCATCGTGAAGTGACTAAGTTGGGAACATTCTTTATTGTTCTTTGAGTTTTTATTTTGTTTTATTTTACCTGAAGTGATAAAAATCTGAAATGATGAAATGAGATTTGTTTTTAAGACTAAATGATGATTAATTAGAGATGACATGCACATGTACAGATATGTGCTATAAACAGGAATAGGTTTTATCTGGACAGTAAAATCGTCCTTAAAAAGTAATTAGGTGCCTTTTTAAAGGATGTATGTGTTGTATGTTTGTGGGAGTGCGGACAACAAGACTTATTGATTGACTAATTGGCAATTTCTGCCTTTTTCTGGCAGTCTCCATTGCTTTTGGGTCCCTTCTGATGGCCAATGAACGGATCCGATCCATGGTGCTGAAACTTGTGATTGAGTTTGTAAGTCTGGCTGTTTGATTTCAAGGCGTTCACATGTGTTGAACAGGAGAAGGTTTATACACAAGGTTTTTACATATGGTTTAAAACTAATAAAGTGAGAATGTGCAGTATCCCTCCTTTACTTTTTTTATGCTTTGTTTTGTAGGAAGGATCATATAATTAGATTAGTTTGTAACACTGTCTTAGAAATGTCATATGAGGTGACAGGGAAAAAATTCAAAATTAGTCAAAAAATCACAAGGTGGAATGAACAGATTAAGAAGTATTAATGTTTTTCTGACTAAATGTTTATCAATTTTTAAGAGTTAATGCTTAATGCAACACAAAAAAAACATTTTAGTTTAGTGTCAAGATGTTTCATTAAAGCCTTGAAGAGGGGGGGTTTGTGTGGCTTTGCTTCGAAGGTCCAGAGTTTTCTTTGAAAGATTAAGGGCCCAATCCTTCTCGAAAAACTGGTCTTTGATGGAATGAATGCATATCACCCATCTCACTTCAAGCCTTGCAGTTCTTCTGAAAGAGAGTTAGGCAGATAATGTGTTTCCATGTATCTCACAGCCAAGTTTGTAAAGAAGTTGATGAGCACAGCTCAGCAATTAAGGGCAAACTGACCTTGTAGCTGATAGATGAAACAGAAAGCTTTTGGCAGTGCCTGGCACTGCTTTGAAAAACAAAGTTTGATTGAAAACATGTTTCATGGGAGTGAGTGAAGTCGTGTACTCCACAAAGGTATAAATTGAGAAGCGCTCGGATAAACAATTCGAGAGTCTGCTGCGAGTCCTGATCAAGACGTCGAGCTGCATGATGTATATTCCAAGCCAAACTGTGACGACTCTCCCAGTTTGTGTCAAGGTGAGGAATAATGAGTTACATCAATGCCTTGTATGTGTACGGTTAGTACTGTAGCGAGATTTAAATAGACACGTTTATCTTAGCAGGAAAACTGTTTGACTTGTATATCTGAAGAGATGTACAACTGTTTGTGTGTTTGAACATGTATGTTTTTTACTTTTTTCTGTCACAAGACTTCTTTAATAAATATCCATTATTTTTAATTAAGTCTGTTTGTTTTCTTCCAAACCAGTGAGTGTGCCCACCTTTCACGAATCAAAAAAGATGATAAAACGGACTTCCGGAAGCAAATGGAGTAGACGGTCGCACTGGAGCTCTGCTCCCACGCTAATATCTAAATCCCCGCTCAGAACTCGTTAATAGGATTATTATTTTTGACAAAATAATCTATGAGCGGGAGGATCAACACGTCGAGCCATAAAAAAGTTAGTAAAGATGCCCAAAACTCAGGATAAAAACGCCCCGGTGGCCAAAGCTAACACACGCTCAAACCAAGCTAGCGACAGCACGGCTAACGTGGAAGCTACGAGCGCCGAAGCGAGCACGGACTCAGAAGGAATACTCAAGGCTATCGGTGAATTGAAGACCGTTCTGAAGGGGGACAACGAAAAATTACAACATAACTTCGACCAACTGGGACATGAAATCAACGGTAAGCTGGACAATATTTCCACCGAGGTGCGAGGCCTAGCAGTGCGGGTTGACGAGGCGGAGACCCGCATCAACAAAGTGGAGAACTGGGCTAAAGAAGCGACCGAGGCGCTGTGCCTCTGCCTCGAACAACAGAGGAAAACGCAGCTTAAAGTGCTTGATTTAGAGTCCCGCTCCAGAAGAAGCAATTTGCGTGTCTTTGGGGTGCCAGAGGGGCAGGAGGGGGACTCGGCTACACAGTATATTGAGACACTCCTGAGAACCCAGTTGCAGCTACCAGAGGACTTTGATTTGAAAATACAACGTGCTCACCGCACTCTGACAAATAAACCCCCACCCAATTCACCACCGAGGGCTTTCATCGTCAACTTTCTGGAATTTTCTACAAAAGAAAAGATTTTAAGAGAAGTGTGGAAAAAAGGCAAACTTCAGGTGGGCGCTTCAAATATTTACTTTGACCATGATTATGCACCTGAGATAGTGAAAAAGCGCAAAGAATATATCGCTATCAAGAAAGTGCTCAAAGCAAAAGGCATCCGCTTCCAAACACCATTTACCAACATGAGGGTCCACTGGGAATCGGGAGCGCGCACATATTCCAGCGCTCGGGAAGTCTACAACGAGATGAAGAAACGTGGAATCCAGGTGGAGGAGCCGGCTGCAGCTGATGTCAACACTGGAGCAGAGGCGCGTCTCCGGGAGCTGCTGGACTGGCAGCCAGCGGGTAACAGCGGCGCAGGAGTGGCGCAGAGAGCGAGGAGCAAGCTGCAGGATTTCCAAAGGAGCTTGTCCCAGTGAAAATAAGTAAAACAACAAGTCACAACTCATCACTACTGTGAGTAGGCTCTGATTTATTACTTCGTGGGAGAGGACACTGTTTATTTTATTTTTACGTTGGACTAATAGGATGGACGTGTTTTTTCCTAAAGACGCTTTCACTTTCCTTTTTGGGCCCTCTCAGCCTGAGAGGTTTAACCCTCGACTTGCCAACGGGGTCACGAGTGAGAAGAGGGAGGCTCTTCTCACCTTGGAAGTCAGTCTGTTATTTTGTATTCTATTTGTGTTCTTTTTGTTGTTCTATTTGTGTTCCTTTTGTGTTTATTACAGTTTGTGTTCTGGGCTCAGGGGTCAAATCAGTCAAGGTAACTCTTTATATTAATGTCATATAATCTAAAAGTCGCTTCCTTGAAATGGACTGAGTAGTCCAGTGAAAAGAAAAAGGGTCTTAGCTAAGCTGAAAAAAGATGGGGTGAAAATTGCTCTTTTACAAGAGACACATATGTCTAAACAAGAACATGAAAAGTTCAAATCATTTGGTTACTCAAACACATTTTATAGCTCTTGTAGAAACAGTAGAAAGAGGGGGGTTCTCACCCTAATTTCTAACTCACTGAACTTTGAACTGATATCTGAGAAGGGTGACAAAGAGGGTAGGTTTGTTATTATAAAGGGAAGGATTGATAATGTCATTGTTACGATTGTTAATGTATATGTACCTCCAGAGAGTGACAGAACCTTCTTAAAAACGCTCTTTGACACCATTATCTCTTTTAGTGAAGGAGTTCTTATTTGTGCCGGTGACTGGAACACAATCCCTAATTTTACTCTAGATACAACAAGCAATAAAAAGCAAAAAACTAGTAGGTCAAAAGATTTAAATATTCTGATCAGGGAGATGGGAATGTTTGATGTCTGGAGGGACCTTCATATAAAGGAAAGAGAATACACTCACTACTCCTCTACACACAAAGTTCACTCTAGGATCGACCTGTTCCTGATGAACACCATAGATAGATCTAAAGTGAAGGAATGCTTAATTGGAACGTCTGATATCTCTGACCATAATGTTATTTATCTATCCATCAGCCTATCCAATAGACCTAAAACAACAATATGGCGCCTAAATGTAGGTATCCTTAATAATGAAACCACAACAAAGGAGATTAGAAATGAAATAAGGGAATGTATAAAAGATAATAACGATGGGCAAGTAAACCCCACCATGGTCTGGGACACGGTCAAGGCAGTAATGAGAGGGAGACTAATTTCAAGAACAACCTATCTTAAAAAGATAAAAAGATTGAAATACGAGGAACTGCAAAACACATTGAGGAAATTAGAACTAAAACAACAAACGTCTAACAATAGAGAAGTATCAAAACAAATAGCGAAAACTAAAAACAATATAAACGATATGGTACTTGAGGAACTTGAGAATAAATTACGTTTCTCCAAACAAACATTTTACGAATCAGGTCCAAAAGCTACACGGATTTTAGCTAGACAACTTCGCAAACATCAATTGAAACATTCAATTACCAAAATTAGAGACTCAACTGGTAACTTAACCTACGACGAGGACAAAATACATAAGACCTTTGAAAATTACTTTGAAAAACTATATTCTGCCCCAGAACCAGCTAATATAAATGCTATTGATAATTTCCTGACAGCTTTGGACCTCCCTTCGCTCGGATTAAGCCAAAACAAAGTTCTAACTGCTCCCATTACACAGAAAGAACTGGATGCAACAATTGGACATTTGAAAAATAATAAAAGTCCTGGTTGTGACGGTTACCCAAATGAATGGTACAAAGTGTTTAGAAAGGAGCTTTCCCCTGCCCTGCTC
>JBBPBX010033036.1:0-16384 GCA_038048925.1 Garcialebias charrua | reverse complement strand
GATACTGTACGACCCACGGGACACACAACATATGCACTACAATATTAATATGATGTTAACTGTAGTTTCGAGACAATTTAAAATGCTTCTGTTGAAAAACACATCCGACACTTGCGGGGGGGTGGGGGGTAGCGGTGCCACTCTTCTGAATAAGTGAAACTATAATGTAACACAGTAAAATTAAAGATATTTGACCATCCGACACTTGCGGGGGGGTGGGGGGGGGGGGTAGCCACAGCGCCACTGAGAGCAGAACTCCGAACGCGTGAAGTTCCTCTTACTTCTTGATTTAGAATGAATGGACACTTCCTGCTGTCAGAAGGCAGGAAACGTGGCCTTATATGGTGTTTTGAGGGGTGGGAATTATGTAAATGACCTCTACGCGAGCACGCGCAGGTTGATAGAACAGGTGGGATTCATCATATTTACGCAACCCATTTACACACGTTTCCTGTGGATAGAAGACTTTGTTGGATCTGACGTGGCATGTTCGTACGAACGCTCCGTACGAACAAAAGTAGGAGAAATCTAGGATAAAAATACGAACATTTTCGTGCATGAGGGCCATTGTCTGTACATCCAATGTATACCAGATTCGCACCTGACAGGTCAAAGGTCAACCTAAGGCCTAATCCCGAATACATCCCCAATGTTTTGACTTTAAACCATAAGAGTCTGGACTTTGATCTCTCCTCCTTCCCACCTGCTCCTGTCCTCACTCAGGAACAGGAAAGGCTGAAGGCTCTCTGCCCTGTGAGAGCTTTACTCACTTACATGCAGAGAACAGCCGAATGAAGAAAAACAAATCAACTGTTCGTGTGCTTTGCAACACCTGCTACCGGAAAGGCCCTATCCAAACAACACCTCTCATATTGGGTGACTGAGGCCATTAAAAGGGCGTACAGTAGCAAAGGTCAACAGGTGCCCTCTGGAGTGCACGCTCACTCGACTAGGGGCTTGGCCACTTCGTGGTCACTGTTCAAGGGTGTACCAGTTGCAGACATTTGTGTTGCTGCGAGCTGGAGCTCATTAAACACTTTTGCAAAGCATTACAATTTGGATGTTACTGCGTGTGATGTCACTCAGGCTGTTCTTTTTAACACACAGTAGAAAGTAGCCTTGAGATACCTGCTGGTCAAGGGCAGACGTTCACACTAGCATGCATTTTACTGAGCATTTCAAGGGTGTGAATGAATTACGTTCCCATAGAATATGTTGCACCAAGAGAACTTGACTGAAAGGGAACTGAAAGTTATGCACCATAACTCATGTTCCCTGAAGGAAGGGAACGAGGTGCAACATATCTGGCACTTTTCAATGCTGAAAGCTCGGTGAAGTGCAATTTTGGAGAAAGATGGATGGGCGTCAGCGGCTTAAATACCCAGAGGGTGGGGCCTCTGGCGCGACGCTGACGCCCTAGCCATAAAGGCGTGAATGTATTCCTTCAGGTAATCGCATGGGGCGCAATTCCCATAGCATATGTTGCACCTCGTTCCCTTCCTTCATGGAACATGAGTTATGGTGCATAACTTTCAGTTCCCTTTCAGTCTGGTCTCTCGGTGCAACATATTTGCTATGGGAATTGCACCCCCGTGCGATTACCTGAAGGAATATACTCACGCCTTTACAGCTAGGGATGTCACCGCAGTGCCAGAGGCCCCGCCCTCTGGGTACTTAAGCGGCTTGCGCCCATCCATCTTTCTCTTTTTGCCCGTCACCTCGCTAAACCTGAACTACCTCTTCGCGGGACTTCTCTGTTGCTTCATCGCTCAACTTGAGGTGAGCTTGCTCCCTACACAGAGCGCACAGAGAATTATTCATGCGCACTGCTGGACTAGCGAAAGCTAGTCTGGCACATTTCTCTTAATCCCGAAGTATTTTTTTCTCCTCTCTCTACAGATTGCTTCGCTCGACGGCGCTAACTACGCCACAGGAAAAAATCTATCTCGCTAACTCCTAGCGAGCTAGCCAGCGAAAGCGATGCAACGGAGGAGACATTTCAAGAAAAAAGAAAGAAGATTCTGGAAGGACTCGCTCGCCTTATCTCGGACATGCCTCCGGAGAAAGGAAAGCGAAAGGCGAGACTTCCAAGGAAAACCAACGGGACGGCGAGCCCAACTTTGCGCGTCCTTCCTAGTGGATGCGGTTTCTCCCTCGCAGCAACGGACACCCATGAGGCTTGTACAGTCTGCCTAGGAATGCTTCATGCATAAACAGCACTGGATACGCCTGACTTTTGCCCACATTGTAGCCTCATGATGGATACGGTGCTACGGTATCGGGTTGACCTCATTGCTAAAGCCATGGGCGCTTCAGGGACAACAGCGGACGCGGACACCACGGAGCCCCTCACTCCCACGCCAGAGCTAGAGAACATGGCTCTACATGACAGCACACGAGTCGAATAGGGCGACAGCCCTGACGTGCTGGCTCATATGGTGGACCTAACAGTCGAGTTCGACAACCGGGGCATGATAAACGAGGACGAGATCTCGATTTCAGCCTCGGGTGATTTTTCAACGGAGGAGGCAGACGTGGAACTGGAGGATCAAGGTGAAGATCTCTCCCAGACCACGGTACCTGCGCTCCTAGAAACTGACTTTTCCATCCCTGCTCTGTTCGACTTGTGCCACAGAGCAAAGGACGCGTTACACATCCCATGGCCTGAATCTCCGCCTCGCCAACAGGTCACGAGGCTGGCAGGAAACTATTTTTACTCGAAGCAGCAAGCCGCCACGAGGTAAAGGATGCCCGTGTTCCCGGACTTCCTCACAGAACTAACTCGCACCTGGACTCAACCATGAACCCCAATGCTTCTTCCCCTCTCACAGTTCCTCGACGTAGACGGGATGGATGAAGTGGGAATAGCTAACGTGCCTCAGATTGAGGACACACTAGCGTCTCACCTGGCTCCTAAATCATCAGGAACAAAACCAACTCTTCCTAGCAAGGCTTGTCGAGCCTCAGCGTCTCTACTCGAAAAATGCTACAGGGCTCAGGGACTCGTGGCACGTGCCATGAATGCGCCCGCGTTAATGCAGGCTTACCTGGCCGAAAAACTGCAACAGCTCCAAACAACAACGGACAAGCAGGCGGCTACCGACTTGCTGGACGAGGCCTGCAGAGCAACAGACTTTGTGCTCCGTATGATGGGGACAGCTACTGTTGCACAGGGTAGGGGAATGGCGGAAGTGGTCATCGCGATCCGCCACCTCTGGATGACTTTAACGGATCTCCCGGAGGGACAAAATGTGCCTTTTCTCCACCACTCGATAGAGCTGGCGGGATTGTTTGGTAAAGCTTTGGAGCAAATTCAGACTAAGCTGGACCAAAGACGCAGACAGGCAGAAGCTTTCCGGGTGGGCATTCCCCAGAGAAGCTTCGCCCCTCCCAAGGGAGTCTGCTGGAAGCAGACCTGCGCAGTCTTGGCACCACTCGGCAACGTGTGCCCCACCGCGGAAGCGGCCAGCATACGAGGAAGAGCCCAGGCAGAGACCCCCGCCTGGCCAGCCTCGCGCCGAGCGTGCATGGAGCAAAAACAGGTTTGTCCCCCACCAGGCGACCAAACACAGGGCCTCCTCGGCGAATCGGGACAACAGACAAAAACGTGCCTGATGAACCAGGTCCACGTTTCCACGTTACACGATCACCCGCCCACGTGGTAATGGGAATGATCCCTTCATGTCCAGACTTTGCTTGTAACACAGTACAAAAAGCTGGTTTATTTACAGCATGCACAAATCATGCTTTCTCTGCTGTGAGTGACATAGAATCATGTACGTCATTGCACATAAGCACGAATAAAGCTCATGAAACAGCTCCTCTCTGTTTTATTGACTCTTAAAAACAACGACAACAACAACACACAAATATCTTCAGCAAAACAGGTCCCTCTGGCCTGCAAGCCGTTATAAAGGGAGGGGGCTTTTTCCCCCCGCTCCCTCACGGCCCACAGGGTATTAGCCTAATTAATAAACCCCAGCAGGGTGCCTCTGATTCATCTGCAGTGAGCAGACACAGAGGCGTCTGCAAACACCTCCCACACCTCTCATGGAGACAGGTGAGGAGTGTCACGTGCTCAAGCCCTCGTTCCATTGTGAACGATAGGGCAGCCAATACACTAACCAGATGAACAAGTGACGTCCGCACCTCAGAGAGGCAAGCTGATAGAGTCTGAGGACGGGGGGACTACATCAGATGCCCTCAGGCAGCTACAAACTTCATAGCAGCGACTGTGTTCAGCCTGCTGTAGATGAAAACAAGTCAGAGTTGAATCAGATCTCTCTTCCTGTTTTTCGAGGGGGACTGAGCTCTTTATCACCAAATAATCTGAAGTCTGCCAAACCAAAAGGAGCACCCCCACGTTCTCACGTTGCAACCGCTCCTTTGTTATTAACGAGGGACACGCAATGCCCAAGCAGTAGTCAGACAGCACGCGAACTCCCGCTTTGTGCTGATCCAAATCTGCTTTCAAAAATAATTCTCCCAACGGGTGAAACACAGACCTTGGTCGGTTTACCTGGTACCAACGCTCCATTAAAGCCAAGGACCAGTAGACTGGACCACCCCAGAAAATGGATTGGAGTCAGGAGATCTGCTCGTTTACATAACTCACAGTCTCACAGCCCTCGGACTCCAAACTTGGAGGAGGAAAATAGACTTTCTGCTCCAAACCTGTCTAATAAGGATGACAGGTTACATCTGCCCTCAATTACCCCTGAGCAAGGTAACATGGGGGCATGTCGGCAAGGAGGCCTTCTTCCCAACCTGGTTGACATCTATGGGTTAACAGCCTCTGTGTCACCAGAAGGGGTAGTACAGCCACTTAGGTCAGGAACTGCCAAAAGTCTCAGCTTGTTGGCTGAAAAGAACAGGTTGATGGCGTCAGGCCTTCCAGAAAATGTGGTATTAACCATACAAAATGCCTGTGCTGGATCAACACAATCTTTATATGCACAAAAGTGGCGTATTTTTGAAGCCTGGTGCTCAGAAAGAAATATTATTTCTTATGCATGTGACTTGGCTCAGCTCCTGACTTTACTTCAGGACTTACTGGAAAAAGGTTGTTCTTATTCAACGATTAAAGTTTTCCTATCAGATATTTCAGCCTGTCACGAAGGCTGGGGACACAGGACACCCGGAGCACATCCAATCATAATAAGATTTATGAAGGGTGTCCTTCGGACTAAACCACCCAGCAGGACCCTGACCTCTGGTTGAGATCTTGGCCTGGTCCTAGGGGATCTCTGTGACCCTCCATTCGAGCCACTGAGCGAGATTAAGATAGATTTTATATCTTATAAAACTGCTCTACTCCTGGCACTTTGCTCGACGAAATGTGTGGGTGACCTCCATGCATTGTCTGTACATTCAATGTGTACCAGATTCATACCTGATGGGTCAAAGGTCACACTAAAGCCTAATCCCGCATACCCTCCCAAGGTCTTGACTTTGAACCATAGGAGTCTAGATTTTGATCTCTCCTCCTTCCCACCTGCTCCTGTCCTGACTCAGGAACAGGAAAGGCTAAAGGCTCTCTGCCCCATGAGGGCTTTACGCACCTACATGCAGAGAACAGCCGAATGGAGGAAAACAAACCAACTGTTCGTCTGCTTTGCAGCACCTGCTACCGGGAGGGCCCTATCAAAACAACGCCTCTCACATTGGGTGACTGAGGCCATTAAAAGGGCGTACAGTAGCAAAGGTCAACAGGTACCCTCTGGAGTGCATGCTCACTCCACTAGGGGCTTGGCCACTTCCTGGTCATTATTCAAGGGTGTACCAGTCGCAGACATCTGCGCTGCTGCGAATTGGAGCTCATTAAACACTTTTGCAAAGCATTACAGTTTGGATGTTACTGCGGGTGACGTCACTCAGGCTGTCCTTTCTAACACACAGTAGAAAGTAGCTTGAGATACCTGCTGGTCAAGGGCAGACGTTCACTCTAGCATGCATTTTACTGAGCATTTCAAGGGTGTGAATGGATTACGTTCCCATAGCAAGTATGTTGCACTGAGAGACCAGACTGAAAGGGAACTGAAAGTTATGCACCATAACTCATGTTCCCTGAAGGAAGGGAACGAGGTGCAACATATCTGGCCCTTTTCAATGCTGAAAGCTCGGTGAAGTGCAACTTTGGAGAAAGATGGAGGGGCGCAAGCCGCTTAAGTACCCAGAGGGCAGGGTCTCTGGCGCGGCAGTGACGCCCTTAACCGTAAAGGCGTGAGTATATTCCTTCAGGTAATCGCGCAGGGGCGCAATTCCCATAGCAAGTATGTTGCACCTCGTTCCCTTCCTTCAGGGAACATGAGTTATGGTGCATAACTTTCAGTTTTCTCACTTGCTCTGGTACGAAACTCACGCATTCTCTTCCCTCTCCCTGCTCTCCTCCTGCTTTTTTTTTTTTGTCTGTGCATCGGAGCAGCTCCTATTTTTACACATCTTCCGAAGTGAAAATTACTGTTTTGGATCTGACCAACTGGACTTTCGACGCAACTGAAAAAATCTTTTCAACAAAGAGACAAGGTCCTGGAGAACCCTCATCTGCTCGGACGACACATGCAACTGGATATATCTCTGGGAAGTTGAATGTGATGTGTCTACCTCTGCTGTCGATCGAGGATGCCAAAATTGCATATACTGTAATTGGATTTATGATAACAGGATTCCTGATTCTGGAAATGTCTGGTTCCTGGTTTATCAACATACAAAGAAGACGGCCGCAGCCTTGCCTGGTCAGGCTGCTGCCTATATGAAGGTTGGTTTGTGTTTTGAGGACTCAAAATAAGCTGATTTATGAGCTAAACCGTAAGCAGGGACTAGTAGAATGCACCCTAATCTGGCCATTTTGGATCTTGGAAGGACCAGTAAGACTCAAGGCTGACAAGAAAAATAGTCTGCCTGTAAAAATCAACATTTGTGGCTTATCTGAATCTGACTCCCCCAGTTGGCCTTGAAAACAGGCCGAAATATCAATTTCTCCTGGGAAATGTGTAAACTAAGGAAAAGCTTCATCTATTGCACACACACACACACACACACACACACACACACACACACGCACACGCACACACACACACACACACATACACACCCTTCTGTGGAGGCTTATCAGACCTGTGCCGGCTGACCATCATCTTATCAAACCGCCTCGTCATCAAATGCATATGTACCGTGTTTATAAATGTGCTTGCTGGCTGAGTTTTTGATGTCTTAAATTGTGTCCTGTTAGGACAAGGTGTGAAGAAATCTTTTTTGGTAATGCCACTATCCTCTTCTCATGGATTTGTCCCTTTTTCTATCTAAAAAATGTATTCTGAAAAGGATAAGAGGCCACGCTCTCAAAGAGCAGCAGCTACGGCCCATCTTTTGAATGACTGCATAGACATATTCTCGCTGTATCTCAGTACAATAATAATAAAGCTTATTCTGATTCTGATATATTTATGTATGCATGTACTGTATGTATGTATGTATGTATGTATGTATGTATGTATGTATGTATGTATGTATGTATGTATGTATGTATGTATGTATGTATGTATGTATGTATGTATGTATGTATGTATGTAACTACAAAGTATGTACTGTATGTATATGTAAAATTAGAAACATCTTATCTATTTGTAAAAACAATGAAGAAAAACTGGTTCATGCATTTGTCACGTCTAGACTGGACTATTGCAATGGTTTGTTATCTGGCTGTCCAAATACTTCTTTAAAACATCTTCAGTTGATCCAAAATGCTGCTGCCAGAGTTTTAACTGGAGTTAGTGGGAGAGATCTAGCCTGGTTAAAACCAGACCCTTGTCCTTCACTTCGCTTTGTACTAGGGTCTGGGACTTCTCCCATAGACAAGGATTTCTCCGGTAGATTTTTGACCGGACCAATCAGAGAACAGAAGGCGGAGTTTTGAACGACGTCGACTGACGTCGTCAGTTAAAATGGCTGCCGCCACGAAGGAATTTTCATGAAAACAAGGTAAAAAACTATTATTTCTTTGCTGAGAAAAAATATATTTCTTAGCTGACGTTATATCAGAAGTGTTCCTGAGCTTAACAGTTCCTAAATCAATTCACGAAATGGTCAAATCTGCTGGATTTAAATTGTTTCGGTTTGACATTTTCCAAACAGCCTCGGGTGCGCTACGAAAATAAATTATAAAAAATCAAATTTTATCTCAAATGTTTCATCTAGGCCAACAGTCAGTAAATTAGAGCCATATAATTACACACTGGTAGCAGAAAAAATATCCACCGAGTGGTTTCTGAGCTATTTATCTGAATAGCCTGGACCTCGCCAGGCTAAACTAACAAAACTCCGCCTTCTGTTCTCTGATTGGTCCGGTCAAAAATCTACCGGAGAAATCGTTGTCTATGGGAGAAGTCCCAGACCCTAGTCTGAAGCGAAGTGAAGGACAAGGGTCTGGTTTTAACCAGGCTAGGAGAGATCATATCTCTCCAGTTTTAGTTTTTCTCTATTGGCTCCCTGTCAAATCCAGAATTGAATTAATTTTTTTACTTCTAACCTATAAAGCCCTAGCCTGGTTAAAACCAGACCCTTGTCCTTCACTTCGCTTCGTACTAGGGTCTGGACTTTCTGTTATAGAGAACCGATTCTTGCTGGAGGCGTGGCCTCTGCTGAGGAACAAAACCATTGGATCTTAGAAAAATTTTGAACAGGGAAAAGCATTCTGCTCCCTCCCCCTCAGAGCCATATATGGTCTGCTTCCCGTGCTCTAGCGAACTTGACATCAGCTCCGCCTCCTGCTGCATTTTCTCTCGCTGCCGCTGCATATTCTGTGTTTATATGTTAATAAAACGTTCTAAAAAAATAAAATAAAACCATGGAGCTCTGGTCCAGCACACCAGAAGACCAGAAAATCTGCAGGGACTCGGGCAGCAACGTAAAACCCGAGTTTAGTTCTCTCGTGAGTGACAACCTGAGGCATTTCCTCATTCAACTCAGCGGAGGGAGAGGAGGAGGAGGGAGGAGGGAGCGATCACTTGACTTTTGGCAAAAAAAACAAAAGAAAACTCCAGATAAGGGATTAAGAAGGGGAATTTAATACATTTGTGTCACATATAAAACAGTCCTGCAATCGCTTTGCATCGCTTTGAATGAGAACATGCGGATGCTCGCTGGCTGCGCTGGGACAGGTGGGGGCGTGGGTTAGGGGCAGTGACGGCTGGTGGTGATATTTTTAGGGTGGGCTAATTTACACACACACACACACGTATAATGTACACATACATGTAATGCTGCACGTTGGATTCCAACAACAGAGGCATCCAATGTGAAATAAAGAAAACCCACTGTAAATTGACATTATGTCCTTTTTCAGCACAAAGACAAGCGTAAAACAACCAAACACCAAGAATACCAAAAGCCAAGCTTAAATAGAACCTTTTTCATCCAACTTACATTGCCCTGCATTAAGGGTTTCAACTGTAAAAGATTATTATTTTCCCAGTCAAACAGCTTTGCATAACTGCATCACACTCCGCCTCCACACTCCTTTTCCCTCATTTTTCAGGACTTTTTCAGGTTTCACAGGTTTTTCACAGTGTCTCCTCCGAACAACAAACACGGAAAGCAGAAAAGAGATTTGTTAGCTACACAGTACACTTGCCGTTAGCCACTCCTTTCGTTGGAACCAGGTCACAGAAAAACTCCGGTTTTGCCGCTTTTCCTTTGCTGTATTTGAATATCCTTTGGTCTGTCTGGTCCCAACGTCTTCACCTCCAGTTTTTCCTTCAAAGACATCAAGGAAAATGGGTGACAAATCAAATAATCCACCTCGTTCATGCTAATCTAATCTTGCTCACCATGGTACCACTACCTACACTAAACCACACCCACATAAACTTGGGCTTGAAGAACGTTATTGTACGTCCACCCTAACTGGCTTATTTCTGTGGCATTGGGCTGATCCTGGGCTTACCAGAATTAGCCCCAATGAGCCGCAAACTGAGGGGGCGTGGCGAGACGCATGTCAATCATTCTGAACCACAGAGACATTGAATTAAAATGGTCTGTGAAAAGTTAGCCCTGCAGAACGATCTTCCCCGATGGTTTAGCACCAGTTTTTGTTGTGAATTTCACTAAATAAGACACATTATTTTTAAATTCTGTTTATTTTTAAGTTGTTATTTATAAATTGTTTATAATTATATAATTATATTATAATTATATAATGTTTAACCTTTTTATTGTGAATACCAGGAAGGGCTTAGCCCTACTAGCCCACTTATACCAGCCGTCCCTGGTTAGGGGCCAAAAACTCCGCCCCTTCTGTTCTCTGATTGGTCCGGTCAAAAATCTACCGGAGAAATCCTTCTCTATGGGAGAAGTCCCAGACGGAGCAGTGAAGGGAAAATAGAATTGAGCGGAGCTGTGTAGGAAGGCGAGGGCCAGGCTAATAAAGCCCCCAACAACCTAGCCCCATTTTACATTACAGGTACATATTTTATATTATTACTCTCAAACTTAAGGCTTACTTGTAGTTCCTAGAGTTTCCAAATGTGAGAGTACCATCTGCTGCAGCTGTCCTCTCCAAGATGGCCACTAATCATCACCAGCTGACAGCCATCTACCTGATGAGGTCTTACTCTACATAGGCTGCAGTCAGATGCTACTCGTCGCCAGAGCATTAGCCCTTCACGGTACTCTATGTCTCTGGCCTGTGTTTGTATCTCGTGCTAAGATACTCAAACTGTTTCTTGTGCTTTCAGCTTACCTGCCTCCTCGGATCCTGTCATACCTTGGTTCCCCTTTTGTTCCTCTCCTGGTTCCTTTTGCCTTGCCTTCCAGCCACTTGCCTATTTACCTTCCATCTCGCTTCGGAAGCCCCCTACCATCATCAAACCTGTAAGATAAACCCAATGAATCAATATCCACGTTCTATATCCCTCAACCAGAGCCACCTGACTCTCTCCTTCCTCCTCAGGGCTCCAGCTGATCAACTGTTATTTATCCAGCACTTTACATAAATAAACACTGTATATTTGTATTTCTGAGTCTTGCCTCCTTTCCTGGTCTCATACTAGCCTGGGTTCCCAGAGTCGTAACACCAAAAGCAGAATGGAAGAAATATCTTTCAGTTATTAGGCTCCTCTCTTGTGGAACAAACTTTCAGTTTCTGAGGCTGACACATTGTCCAGTTTTAAGACTGGACTTAAGATTCTGCTTTTAGATCAATCTTATAGTTAAGGTCAGCTTGTTAGGCTTAGACTACTGAAGGACAAATTGACCTCATTTTCTTAAATGATAATTGAATAGTTTTCATTTGATAATATTTCTATCAACATGTGATTCTTGACCTGCCGTATCTGTTCCTACCAAACCCAGAAGGTCAAAGCAGATCCTTTTCCTGAGCCTGGTTCTGCTGAAGGTTTCTTCCTCATGAGGGAGTTTTTTGTTTCCACTGTCGCCTTCATGCTTGCTCAAGATAAAAGTTCTGTGATGGAGTTAAATTCAAACCAGTCTGATAAATAATGTTAAATTATTAATATGAATGTTTCTGTTGTGACTTGGCGCTATAGAAATAAACTGGATTGAATTTAGTATCTATAAACTGTAAAATACAGGCAAATTTTGATTGCCAGAATATCATCATAAAAATTTTGACAGTGTGTATGATGCATGGATTTTTCATGAAGCTTAATTTAACAATGAAGACTTTTTGTTTATTTCTGGTAAATACTTATGAAAAACAAATATACTGTAAATCAGTTTACAATAAACAACCTTTAAAAGTTCTGAAGGAATGTGCGGACCAGCTCTGTGAGGTGCTGGCTGACATCTTCACCACCTCACTTGCACTGGAGTCAGTTCCCACCTGCCTGAAGACCGCCACCATCATCCCAGTTCCAAAGAGCTCCACAGTGACTGGTCTGAATGACTATAGACCGGTGGCCCTCACCCCGATAGTCGCTAAATGTTTTGAGAAACTGGTCATGTCCCACATCAAGACAACCGTCAACATCAACGAGGACCCTCATCAATATGCATACCGCGAGAACCGATCAACAGAGGACGCCATCTCCTCTTTGGTCCACACTGCTCTCACTCACCTGGATCAGAAGGACTCATACGTGCGCATGCTCTTTGTGGACTTCACATCTGCCTTCAACACCATGATCCCCCAAACTCTGATAGACAAACTATCCACACTTGGACTAAGCCCCTCCATTTGTAACTGGGTACTAGACTTCTTAACAAACAGACCACAGTCCGTGAAGATCCACAACTTCTCCTCCTCCACCATAACCCTCAGCACTGGCTCTCCTCAAGGATGTGTGCTGAGCCCTCTTCTGTTCACTCTGCTCACATATGATTGTACAGCCACACATCCAGGCTGTCATATTGTTAAGTTTGCAGATGATACAGCGGTGGTGGGATGCATCACAAACAATGATGAGTCCAGCTACAGACAGGAGGTGGAACATCTGGAGAGCTGGTGCAAAGAGAATAATCTTCACATGAATGTGAAGAAGACAAAGGAGATGATTGTGGACTTCAGAAGGAACAAACACACCCATGCCCCACTGAACATAAGTGGATCTGCAGTGGAAGTGGTCTCCAGCTACAAATACTTGGGTGTACACATGAATGATAACCTCAGCTGGAGCAACAACACCACCAGCCTGATCAAGAAAGGTCATCAGAGACTCTACTTCCTCAGACGGCTGAGACGAGCTGGTCTGAGCAGCCCAGTCCTCACCTCCTTCTACAGGTGTGCAGTGGAGAGCATCCTGTGCTCCAGCATCAACGTGTGGCATGGAGGCTGCACAGTTGCAGAGAGGAAAGCTCTACAGAGAGTGGTGAAGGCTGCACAGAAGTCTGTTGGAGTCAGTCTCCCCACCATCACAGACATTTACACCTCCAGATGCAGGAAAAGAGCCACCTGCATCATGAAAGACCTCACTCACCCAGCACACTCACTCTTTGCCCCACTCCCCTCAGGACGGAGGTTGAGGAGCATCAAATGTAGAACCACTAGACTGAGGAACAGCTTCTACCCTGAGGCTGTTAGACTCATGAATAAATAAATAATAAGAATAAACACTGCAAAATATCACATCATGCTGATGCTGATCTGTTTTCTTGTTGCTGTGTTCATCTGTGACCATCTGCTCATACAGACTCATGTTCGTGCTGCTGATGTGGCAAGATGGCCGCGCTCAGAGCAGCCGCAGCTTCACGAGCTCCCGGTTCATCCTTAGTTCTTAGTAATTGTAATAATGTTTTTGTACCTGACTCTGCGCGTTTTTTGCGGGTGAATTACAGCCGAACTGAGCTGTTAAGAATTGGAGCGGAATTACCACAAGGCACGGCTGAAATCAGCAACGAGCTCAAATCAGAGCTCGGGAGATTGGAACTGCTACGATCATCTTTCTGGAAGCAGACGCGCTCCAGGGGAAAGAGGAGAAAGCGATGCTCTCGAGGAAAAAAGAGAGGTTGCCGAGCAGGAGTTATGACGAGACTGCGGACAGATGCTAAAACCGGGAGACCCCCGCTACCGGCTCTTTTCCTGGCTAACGTGCGCTCGTTGGACAACAAGATGGATGAGCTTCGTTTGAGAGTAACCACGTCGGAGGAGATGAGAAGGTGCTCGGTCCTTTGTCTCACGGAAACGTGGATAAATGAGAACACTCCTGACTCTGTTTATGAGCTGGACGATAAGCTATTTTTCAGAACAGACCGGAGCACCGAGAACACGGGGAAGACAAGAGGTGGTGGTGTTTGTATCTACGTGAACAAAGAATGGTGCACGAACTGTGCCGTGATCAAAAAGCTTTGCTCAGCTGCTGTGGAGCTGATCACGGTAAGATGTCGGCCGCATTATCTTCCTCGCGACCATGCTGTGATAATAATAACAGCTATCTACATAGCACCCGATGCTAATGCTAATGATGCCCAGAGAGAAATTCATGAGCTACTCACCTCGCTGCAGTGTAAATATCCTGAGGGGTTTTTCATTGTTTGCGGAGACGTCAAGACCGCCACCATCATCCCAGTTCCAAAGAGCTCCACAGTGACTGGTCTGAATGACTATAGACCGGTGGCTCTCACCCCGATAGTCGCTAAATGTTTTGAGAAACTGGTCATGTCCCACATAAAGAAAACCGTGAACACCAACGTGGACCCTCATCAATACGCATACCGTGAGAACCGATCAACAGAGGACGCCATTTCTTCCGTGGTCCACACTGCTCTCACCCACCTGGATCAGAAGGACTCATACGTGCGCCTGCTCTTTGTGGACTTCACATCTGCCTTCAACACCATGATCCCCCAAACTCTGATAGACAAACTATCTACACTTGGACTAAGCCCCTCTATTTGTAACTGGATACTAGACTTCTTAACAAACAGACCACAGTCCGTGAAGATCCACAACTTCTCCTCCTCCACCATAACCCTCAGCACTGGCTCTCCCCAAGGATGTGTGCTGAGCCCCCTTCTGTTCACTCTGCTCACATATGATTGTACAGCCACACTTCCAGGCTGTCATATTGTTAAGTTTGCAGATGATACAGCTGTGGTGGGCTGCATCACAAACAATGATGAGTCCAGCTACAGACAGGAGGTGGAGCACCTGGAGAGCTGGTGCAAAGAGAATAACCTTCACATGAATGTGAAGAAGACAAAGGAGATGATTGTGGACTTCAGGAGGAACAAACACACCCACGCCCCACTGAAAATGGGTGGGTCTGCAGTGGAAGTGGTCTCCAGCTACAAATACTTGGGTGTACACTTGAATGATAACCTCAGCTGGAGCAACAACACCACCAGCCTGATCAAGAAAGGTCATCAGAGACTCTACTTCCTCAGACGGCTGAGACGTGCTGGTCTGAGCAGCCCAGTTCTCACCTCGTTCTACAGGTGTGCAGTGGAGAGCGTCCTGTGCTCCAGCATCAATGTGTGGCATGGAGGCTGCACAGTTGAAGAGAGGAAAGCTCTACAGAGAGTGGTGAAGGCTGCACAGAAGTCTGTTGGAGTCAGACTCCCCACCATCGCGGACGTTTACACCTCCAGGTGCAGGAAAAGAGCCACCTGCATCATGAAGGATCTCACTCACCCAGCACACTCGCTCTTTGCCCCGCTCCCCTCAGGACGGAGGTTGAGGAGCATCAAATGTAGAACCACTAGACTGAGGAACAGCTTCTACCCTGAGGCTGTCAGACTCATGAATAAATAAATAACAAGAATAAACACTGCAAAATATCACATCATGTTGATGCTGATCTGTTTCTTGTTGCTGCGTTTCACCTGTGACCATCTGCTCATAATGACTCATGTTCGTGCTGCTGTTTATAACGATGTTTTTCTACTACATTAGGGCTTAGAGTATTACTAGCTGATGCTTCTCTTAGTTAATCCTAGAATGTTATTACTGTTTTTCTCTTGCATTTGTTGTTTCTCTTGTAGTTGTTGTTGGATGTAACTGGGACCCCGTGTACATAATTTCGTTTTCATCACATGTACTACATGCGGTGCAAATGACAATAAAGACTCTCTGACTCTGACTCTGACTCTGTTTATAATGATGTTTTTCTTTCCACTACATTAGGGCTTAGTGTATTACTGGTTGATGTTTCTCTTAGTTAATTCTAGATGTTATTACTGTTTTTCTCTTGCATTTGTTGTTGGATGTAACTGGGACCCCGTGTACATAATCTCGTTTTCATCACATGTACCACATGCGGTGCAAATGACAATAAAGACTCTCTGACTCTCTGACTCTGACTTAAACTACAGAAATACCTTACATCTAATAATTGTCTTGAATATAAATACAATATAGACCTGTACAATGCCACTTTATCCAGCACTTTACATAAATAAACACTGTATATTTGTATTTCTGAGTCTTGCCTCCTTTCCTGGTCTCATACTAGCCTGGGTTCCCCGAGTCGCAAAATCTCACATTTTTATTAACAACTTTTAAATGAAATCTCTCAATAAATAGGGCAATTAAACAAATTAATTCTTATAAAACCTTTTACTTTACTAATTGTATGAGAAGTTTCCCCCTGCAGACAATTTAGAAAATAAAAATTTAAATCTTGAACTTCTCTTTGCATCTATAGAACTTTTAAATAAGATTTACAATCCAGATTAACTCCTGATGTATAGTCTAACCCTAAATAATTTGGATAAACAGCTCATACAATTGGGCTGCTTCTAAAACATTGGAAATATTTCATTATTTTAACCAGGGCTGCACCTGGCCTTGTGACATACAGGTTTTCACCGGTTCCATCCATGCAAAATTAAAGTACAGGTTTCACTTTGTGAATGTGACTGTTTGCTGCTTGCTGGCAGCAGCTTTAAGTTTTTGTTGGCAGGTTTCTGGGGGCAATAAAATATCTGCAAA
>JBBPBX010033035.1:23315-33499 GCA_038048925.1 Garcialebias charrua | reverse complement strand
TTCTTGATCTAAGTTCTGCCTTCGACACCATCTGTCATTCTATCCTCCTCAACAGACTAACCTCCATTGGCATCTCAGGTACCCCGTTAGACTGGTTCACCTCCTATCTCTCTGACCGCACTCAATTCATTCAGCTTAAATCCTTCCGTTCCCAGTCTTCCCCTGTCTCCACGGGTGTCCCCCAAGGCTCTGTCCTCGGACCCCTCCTCTTCATCATTTACCTCCTTCCTCTAGGTCACATCTTCCGCAAATATGGCGTCCATTTCCACTGTTATGCTGATGACACACAGCTCTACCTGTCATCAAAACCTAACTCCACCCACCCACCCTCCATCCTCACCGACTGTCTCAATGAGCTAAATCACTGGTTTTCTAACAATTTCCTTCAACTAAACAGTAACAAAACAGAAATCATTCTTGTTGGTACCAAAAACTCTATTTCAAAATCAGAACATCTTCTCGTCCCCCTTAACAACTCTCTGCTATCCCCCTCCCCTCAGGTCAAGAGCCTCGGTGTCATCCTCGACACCACTCTCTCCTTCACTTCACACATCAACAATATTACTCGGTCTGCCTATTTCCACCTCCGTAATATTAACCGTCTCCGTCCTTCTCTCACACCCCGCTCCACAGTCTTGTGACTTCCCGTATCGATTACTGCAACTCCCTTCTCTACGGCCTCCCCAACAAATCTCTCCACAAGTTACAGATGGTCCAGAACTCAGCTGCCCGTGTCATCACTCAAACCTCCTACTATATCACATCACTCCTGTCCTGCAGCAGCTCCACTGGCTCCCGGTTAAATCACGCATCATCTTCAAAATTCTACTTCTCACGTTCAAATCTATCCACAACCTTGCCCCTCCTTATCTATCTGACCTCCTACAAATCTCCATCCCATCACGCTCTCTCAGATCCTCCTCTTCACTACATCTCCATGTACCCTCTGCCCGCCTCTCCACCATGGGGAGCAGGGCCTTCACCTGCTCTGCCCCTCACCTCTGGAACGCTCTACCGCCAGACCTTCGAAACACCACCTCCCTTTCTCTGTTCAAGACAGCCCTGAAAACACATCTCTTTAGACTAGCTTATCATTAACTCTACTAAATGTATTTTTACCATTTTGCATTTTATTATCTTTATGTATTTTATATTTCAATTTGTCGCTGATAATGTTTGAACTGCATTGGTTTGTTAAGTGTCCTTGGGTGTCCTAAAAGGCGCTTTTAAATAAAATGATTATTATTATAAACCCTTTATTTTATTTAACTGCCATGTTTTTTTAACTGCCATGTTTTTAATATTAAATTTGCAAGTAAAATTGTGCAAATGTTTAAAATAATGTTGCCCAAACTGTATGTGTGTGTATACTGTACTGTATATATATTCAGTGTCCCCAACCCTGGTCCTTGAGGAACACCATCCTGCATGATTTGGTTGTTCCTCTGCTCCAACACACCTGATTCAGTGGTTTAATTACTTCCTTAAGTGCAGAAGCTGTTAGTTACCCTTTCATTCAAATCAGGTGTGTTGGAGCAGGGGAACAACTAAAACATGCAGGATGGTGTTCCTCAGGGACCAGAGTTGGGAACCACTTTGTTGCTTCACTGAAAAGATGTTTGAAAATGTAAATTAAAGATGACTAATAACTAGTTTAAAATATAAAATACTACAATCTGCCTTTTTGACATGTGTATAAAATGAGAATATTAATAAAAAGTTTTAGGCCTACATAACTTCATTTAAAACCACTTTTCTCTGTTTTACATGAAAATTAGGACGTCTGAATTCAAATTAGGATGGGCAGTAAAATAACTCTTCTGAAAATATTAAAAATGATTTATCAAAATGACATTCGTTACCAAAATAATTTACAAAAGCATTTTTTAAATATTAACTTAACATGGTCAAATATAGCTATTGATATCTGTAATGGGTTACTGTTTAAATGTACTAAAACAAAACTTAAAATATACTCGTTTTTAATCAACATGTCATTGATTTAAATGCATTGTTTAGTTTCAGTCATTTTCTACACCGACCTAATCTCGCTGAAGAAACCGGAGTACTGTATCCGGTAAAAAGAAATTAAAGCTCTGCAGCAGGGGCGTGCAGAGCCCACTAAAGGGGCAGGTGCTCAAAAAAAAAAAAAGGGGGGCACATCTAACCGCATTTTAGGACAGAATATTAACAAAGTCACATAGCTTTCAGAGTTAAATAAACAATGATAAATTACAAAATTGTGAGATATACTATCAAAGCTTAGGAAAACCTCTACATAGAACAAAAAGGTGTTCAATACAAGATCAATTGGACTTTATTTGTAATAGAATCTTCACCAGCATCTACATAGAACATACAACTACTGTATCCATATGTAAAATATTTTATTAGTAATTTCTTTCTGCAGGTCTACTTTGTTATAGGAAAGCATTGCAATATTCAAACCTGCGATTTAGCAAGATATGTAAATCAGAGCTACACCACCAGATATATTTTGTCTTTACAGATTTATTAAAAATGTAAACAAGGGCACAATGCAACTTTTTAGTGTACTGTAATCTATAAAAGAAAGAGCTGCCTGGTTTGCTACACTTGCAGTGGAGATGAAGATGGTCCATTCAGAAAAGCAGAGCTGCATCAAACTTTAATGTGGAACTGCAGAAGAAAACTAAACAAAAGCAAAAATTGAGTTGTTAATGCAGGTCACCATGAGAAAAGCCTACTGAGACTAACTGACCACCAAAATTTAGACCTACTGTATATCTCTATTTGTGTCTTAGTGTATTTGTAAGTACCTATATACCTTTTCTTCAATCTTTCCTCTTCTTTTTTCTTGTCAGTTTCTCTTTTTTCCTCATTGTCTCATCTTCTCTGTGTTGAGTGGAGGGAGGCCAATGTCTCTTATTTATTTCGGTCTCTTGCCTTTCTTTCTCCCCCCCCCACACCCAAACTGAATCTAAGATCCAAAATCTTCTTTTCCATCATGGTGAACTGTTTAAAAACAAACTTCCAACTTTTAAGCATTTTTGCTATTTTTGTTCTCTTCTTATTTAATAATAATAATAATAATAATAAATTCAATTTATAACGCACTTTTCATTAATGAAAATCTCAAAGTGCTACAAGGTGCAACAGAATTAAATGTCAATAAAACAAGTAATAAAACAAGTAAAATCAATAACAGTTATCAACTAAGATCAAAAGTAGTATTTATTTATTTTTATTCATTTTATATTATTTATTCATTTCAGATTTAAAACACAAAGACAATTTACAAACACATGAAAGAAAAAAACAAGATATAAAATGAAAGGTAGCAGAAGAAGAAAAAAATCTTATCATATCTGCCCCTTCTTAAAACAACTGTGCAGCAGCAGTTTTCTGTTGGTCATGTCTCGAAAACGTGGGGCCATGCCCCCCCAACGGTAATGCCCCCAAGGGGGGCAGCTCCCCCACTGACCCTAATGTGAATGTGAGGCAGGTCTTATTACTCTGGGTTCATGAGACACGACTCCAGATCAGTTTGGCCCCACCCCTACTACTACTGTTGCATTGTGGGGAATGTAGTGTTGGTACATGACCGGAGGGCTTATTATGTTGTTTTTCTTGCAAAAATACAAAAATAATAATAATAAAATAAAATAAATAATTTTAGTACGTTATTATGTGTCAGAGGAGGGCTTAGGAATAGGAAATTAAAAAAAAAAAAAAAATTTTTTTTTTTTTTTGACCAAAAGGGCACTTGGGGGCAAGGAGCAAAAGGGGCAGGTGCTCAAGCCCCCATAGCCCCCCCCCCTCTGCACGTCCCTGCTCTGCAGCAGGAAAAACATCCAAACTCCAAAGTCCCCAGCAGAACTGAGATTCAAATCTTTATGCAGTTAGATGACAAGTGCCAACCACAGTAAATTTCAAATAAAATGTTTAAAAAAAATTAGTAACCGTGTTCTTAATTAATCAACTGTGTTCTGCCAGTCAGCAGCCATTTGTTCTGCTCAGCCTGACATTGTCACTCAAAAATATCAAACTGAAAGTGAGTTTATATTTTTTTCTCCACTTCTGATTTTCCCCAAAAAGTGAAAAGAGACTGGACGCCACAGGCAGCAGAAAATTTATTGGTGGGCTGATTTAACAAGGAAGATCCTTGTAATCCAAAGTGGAACTGTGGTGACAGCATGTACTTCATAACAATAAAGCATCTTATGCATCTTACCCCCGAACAAAACAAACACTGAATATTGATTTAAACAATGATACATACAGTATGTGTGATGAACTGCTGATCACAGTGCTGAGACATGCTATCACTTCGCTAGCTGACTTGTCAGGATCATTGTTGGGTCAAACGTAGAAATAATGAACAACAAAGTAGCTCAAAAAAGTAATTCTGACTAATAGCATGTACAGCACCTTAACATTCAAAACAAAATGTACTGGCTGGAATGATAAATCGCTGTCTGTTTTTCAGGATGCTACATGTTTGCTTAACTTTGGGACATGTACCATGTAAATAATCACATGATTTCTAGCAAACAGATTATTAAACTTCTTTTAAACTAACGGTTTGAAAAATATACAGAAGGCATAATCATATAATAAACCATGAAATGGCTAAAATAGCATTTTTGTAGGATTTAGTTTTTGTAACAGATGACAAAAATAATGTACAGACATTTTGTGGAATGACTGAAGACAAAATGAACTTTTTTTTTTTTTACATTGGACTTCAGTTTAACAGAGTTCGGTTTCTCCAAAACGCTGTTGATAATTTGCACTTGGACGTTTCCATCAGCTTTAGAATTACGTGACGTAGAAATAAGTGTAGGTGCAGCGGTCTCTGTTGTCTTCATGAAAAAAAAAAAAGGAGAAAAAGAGAAAAACAGGACGTGAGACATGAACACCAATACGATGAAGTCAGAGCTCTTTAAACTGATCGAGTTTAGCGTTTACACAGAAAATATCACAAGGTGATTACGATATGTCCATACAGCTCAGAAGTTTCACATCTATACTTTTTTTAATTTGATTAAGCCACAGCACTTTGTACATTGCTCTTTTCCTATTAGGCCTGGGTTTAACAGTCTACATAAGGATCATCCATATTAGCTGTACTCGTTTTAAATTACTGCAAATATTACCCAAGAGCCTTGAAATACCACATTACATGCAGACTCCTGCGGTTCCCTCACATATGAGCATAGAAGTGTTGCCTAAGACAAATCCAACTATTTTCTTTAGCTTTAATGTCCTCTATAACCTGTTAAATAAGTCCCGCAGCAGAAAACTGAAACTGTGCACATCTAATGGGAGCTTTTACATCACAATGGACTGCATGCAGGTTTTTAAATCAAAACTCAAACTCCTGCAACGTGAACTGTGGGGCCGCTGACCACTGAAACAGAAATGGACTGGAACGACAAACCACAGTGCTATTGCTATTGTGGCAAGAATTTGTGCCGCCATCTTGGTGGGTTTCCAAATGACATCTTTAATTTAGCATAACATGGATATCTGAGGGGGAAAAAAACGCTTAATATTATCAAAAAGCTCCATGCTTTGCCATTAATTATAATTTCCAGAACTTGAATTTCAAAGAACATGGTAGAACACTCATCATTTTCATTACTAGTTTATATGTTGTATTATAATTATTATATCAGGAGTTGCCATGTTCTCTTGACTACACTGCTACAATTGCCTGTAAAGCAGGGTACTACTGAAGGTAGGCATCATGGTTGCCAGATAGAAAATGATGAAATAGTGTACTGTTAATTTAAAATTACATTTTGACCCAAGCTACCGTTTGCACTGAGTGAGTAAGGGTGTGGTTTTTCACTTAGCGGGGAGAGAAGAGTAAGATGAGGTATGCGTGTTGTGATGGGCGAATATGCGTACAAAAAGGGTGGGGGATGTACTTGACAAGCAAACAGTCTGGCTGGTAGGCTTGGAATTTCTGATGTGTGTTCATGTGAAAAAAAAAATCTTGTTTTTAGGTGCATGTAAATGTCAAAACTATTGTATATTTGACTTTTTAAAAATTATTTATTGTATAATAATAATAATAATAATAATAATCATTTTTATTTAAAAGCGCTTTTCAGGACACCCAAGGACACTTGAACAAATACAGTTCAATATCTATGGACCCTAGAACTATTGTATAAATAGTATAATTATTGTATATATGACATCACTGCTTGATAATGAAATCCTGTACAATTTCTTAAAAATTATTGCAATTTCATTTAATGTGCTGAGTGTGCGTGTCTGGGGGTGGTGTGTGTTTGGTAAGATAAGGTGTGTGTTGCGATTTGAAACATGCACAAAAGACAAATGGGTGGTGGTGTGGGCCAGGGCTCTAAAATGGTTTAAATCATATTTATTTGATGGAGTCCGACTTGTAAATAACAAATCTTCTTCATACAACAGTGTTAGTCATGGAGTTCCCCAGGGTTCAGTGCTTGGACCAATACTCTTTACTATTTAATATGCTTTCATTAGATAAAGTTATAAAACAGAATGGGATAAATTTTCATTGTTATGACGACGATACTCCTTTATATT
This sequence comes from Garcialebias charrua, assembly GCA_038048925.1. Classification (NCBI taxonomy): domain Eukaryota; kingdom Metazoa; phylum Chordata; class Actinopteri; order Cyprinodontiformes; family Rivulidae; genus Garcialebias; species Garcialebias charrua. The sequence goes on along the minus strand of JBBPBX010033035.1, from coordinate 26,935 downwards.
AATCCATTGAAACTTGATGAATCCAGTCAGTTACTTAGATTACAACAAGCATGTAAAGACATAGGATGACCCTTAATTTTCTGCTTCTTAACTCAAAGACAGAGGTTGTGGTTGTACCAGAGCATTTTAGAAATAAATTTTGCAGCCTTTCACTTCCCCTGGATGGCATTAATTTGGCCTCTAGTTCTAATGTAAAAATCTTGGTGTAACGTCTTTTAACCCCCACATTAAAAAGTTACCAAAATTGCTTCCCTTCGCCTGTGCAATATCACTAAAATTTGAAACATCTTGTCTAAAAATGATACAGAAAAACTGGTCCATGCATTTATCACATCTAGGTTAGATTATTGCGATTGTTTATTATCTGGGTGTTCAAAAAAATATTTTAAAAAGTCTTCAGTCTGCTGCCAGAGTTTTAATGAGTTGGTGGGAGAGATCTTCTCTCTCCAGTTTTAGCTTCTCTCCATGGGCTCCCTGCCAAATTCAGAATATAATTCAAAATCTTACTTCTAACCTACAAAGTCCTCAACAACCTAGTTCCATCTTATATTATGAATATTATTATCAGAGTAAAACAACCAGGTTTACTTGTGGTTCTTAAAATTTCCAGAAGTACAATGGGAGGCAGATCTTTCAGTTATCAGGCTCCTCTCTTGTGGAACCAACTTCCAGTTTCTGTTTGTGAGGATGACACATTGTCCAGTTTTAACAATGGGCTTAAAATTTTCCATTTGGATAAATCCTACAGTTATGGTTGGCTTGGGTTTCCTGAGCTATTCCTTAGTTATGCTGCTATAGGCTTAAAGATCCACTGACATGATTTTTCTACTATTCATCAAATTGCTCAAAATATATACTGTATATTTTAACATTTAAATATGTTCGTTTTTGCAAACAAAATGATAAATCACTTTAATGTTGCTTTAAAAGTGATTTTGAACTTCAAGCCGCACCATCTGTGACGTAGTGTGCAGAGTGTGAGGCAGAGCTCTGGCCTGTCACGGTGCGGGTGTGCGCAGCTCGACATGAAGGTCAGTCTGATACGGCATCAGACCTAAATTAGATCCTGTTGTTTCTTGTTCCATCACCCAAACTATTTTCTGCTTCCCAAAATGAAGACAAATAGCTCAAATCTTCACATAGATTGCTAAATTTGTCGTGTTTTAAATTGTCTGCTATTAAAAAGAGACCAGAGTCCTCTGCCTCACACACTCTGCACACTACATCACAGATGGTGCGTTCGCATGTAATCGGATTTCCCATGATTTAACACGGCTTGAAGTTCAAAATAACTTTTAAAGCTAAATTAAAGTGATTTATCATTTTGTTTGCAAAAACGAACATATTTAAATGATCAAATATATATTTTGAGCAATTTTATGAATAGTAGAAAAATCATGTCAGTGGACCTTTAAAGTACTTAATTTGGCTTTTCCTTCTTCAGGGGTTGCCACAGTGAGTCATCCTCCTCCATCTCACTCTGTCCTCTGCATCCTCTGTCCTCACTCCAACTACCTCCATGTCCTCTCTTACTGCATCCATAGATCTTCCCTTTGGCCTTTCTCTTTGTCTTTTTCCAGGTAGCTGCATTTCTAACACCCTATAGGCCAGGGCTATTCAACAAAATTGCTCAGGGGGCCACAGTTTCTGAAAGCCAACAGCTTAGGGGCCAGACATCCAGTGATTAAAATCATTATATAAATAAACCAATGTTTAAAATGATCTGTTACCTTTTAAATTTGTTTATTTAATTGCATTGAATCATAAATGCAATAACCAGAATACAAAATCCTAACCCAGAACCCCCCACCCCACCCCCCCAAAAAATAAAAAATAATAATGATGTGGGCTGGATTGAAGTCACCAGCCTGCGGGCCGCCAGTAGGCTAACATGCTATAGGCTTGAACTGCTGTGGGGCAAACTGACCACATTTCCTCACTCTACTGCTGTCTTTACTTGCCGGTTTGTACCAGTATCCTTAAAAGGTATTGTGACGTTGGAACTATGCAAAAAGTGGCACGACATATATATGTTGTATCATTCAACTATGTTCGTTTTTACAAGCAAAATGATAAATCAATGAAAATTTGTTTCAAAGTGATTTTAAACTTGGCGACGTGTTTCGTCACGGGAAATCCGGGTACTTCCACATGTGACGTCATGTGACGTCGGGATATGAAGTTCAGTCTGCGGCTGCTATTAGAACGCAGTTTCATTGTCTTCAAGATCGCCTTTTTATTTTTTTTTTACTTGAAAAATGCCGGTACGTTGTGTCGCATTTGGGTGTTCTAATATCGCCAGTGAACAAGTGAGCCTTTTCACTTTCCCAAAAGATGAAAAACTTCGTCAAGAATGGAAAACAATCTCGGAGTCCCCCTCGCTCCCTGAACGGTAAGGCTCAAATAAATACGGCTGCAGACCTACATTATAACCAGCTGTTTCTTGTTCATCACTCGAACTAACTACGGCTTCCCAAACTGAAGACAAATCGCTCAAATCTTCACTTAAATTGCTTAATTCCTCGGTTTCTATATTCTCTGCCATTGTTATTTACAATGTGCGTTCATTAAATTGCGTCATAAAAATGCGTCGGCGTTTGACCCCTCCTTTCTCCACCCGAAAACTGCGACGCACTGCAGAGACGTCATTAAAACTGTTTTATTAAAAAATACTTTTATATATTAATTATTCGAAGCATCTGTGTACAAAAAAATCAAAGCTGAGTAGCTCCTCTTTCTAAAGATGTCTATGTTTTAGCATATTGTCCCAATACCTTTAACATGTGTTTTTTTGTCCGTCTTTCAATATAAAGTACACCTGGACCTGTCATTCTATGTTTGTCTGTTTCTCCTTCCTGTTCTCTCAAACCCAGCTGGTCGAAGGAGATGGCTGCTCGTCCTGAGCCTGGTTCTGCTGGAGGTTTCTTCCAGTTAAAAGGGAGTTTTTCCTTTCCCCCTGTTGCCTTTGTGCTGGTTCCAGATGAGACTGTGACAAAGTGAAGATTCAACATCGTCTACTGACTAAATGGATAACTTTTCCTGATTGGCTGAAAAAAAAGTGAATGCTTTTGTTTGAACTGAAATAGGGCGGTTCCACTAGCTAGCACACAGTCCACAGTCTGATAATGTGAGGGTGTTCAAATTTTTTTTTTAATTGGTGCATGAAAATGCCAAAACTATCGTATATTTGGGGCTTTAATTGCTATATCATATAAAATCTAAAACTGTTTTATATATACAATAATGTTTTTATATATGGCAACACTGGTAGTCACAGGCCAACAAAATGAATAAAATAGACATTTTGTAAAATAATATTCGGTTGTCTACAAACCCGTTTACCTGTTTGAAGGAAAATGATTAGTGCATCGTCTAGCAAAAGCTCAATTATCCAAGTTTAATCATAAATGTTGTATTACAGCCAAAATAGCCCTAGGAATAAGAGTAAAGTTTTTTTTTTTAGTTTAAGTGCAATTAACTGCAGACACTAGTAGCAGAGGTCTGGTTAGACTACAAGGTACGTTAACGACTTCAAGAGCAGTTACGTACAGGTAGTCCTCGACTTACGACAGCCTCGAGTTACGTTACGACGCACCTCCCATTACAAAAAAAATGTATAT
>JBBPBX010033035.1:0-21843 GCA_038048925.1 Garcialebias charrua | reverse complement strand
TATATATATATACACTGTATTGAATTTTTTATTTTGAAGCCGATTTACGCAGTTTCCAGTTTAGCTGCGGAGGCTACAGCTGCTCTGTACTCTCTAAAAAAGCTAAGTCTGGTCCTCTGGACATTCAACAACAAAAAAAACTTGTTGGAGCAAGCTGGACAGGCAGCAGCTGTGGAAAAGTAGCCGTTCTATAGACGGCGGTTTTACAACGTAAACGAATGGTGAATCCGGAGGGAGGGAGGGAGGAATGGAGGAAATGGCTTCACCAGCAGTCCAGAGTAGGAAATTAACTATTTTTCCCCTTCATTATGGCTCTGAAATGTATGTGTGTTTTGATAATTATGTAGGGTACTGTGTTAGGATAGGCTAAGTGCTTGGTAAAATACAGTACTGTACGTACAAGGTGCAGTTTGGACGTATGTTTCGAGTTACGTCGAAATTCGCTTTACGACGGAGCGTAGGAACGGAACTCCGTCGTAAGTCGAGGACTACCTGTATACTGATGTAGCTAGAATGATTACAGCTCGTTTGTCATGGTAGCGTGTTAGATTCACATTGTGCTGCCACATAAGCTGGACCGCTCTTTTTGGGAGGCTCGTTACTGAAAACTTCATGTTTTCACAAGATGCACAATGACTGTTTTTATCTCTTATGTAAATTAAGACCTTTCCCCCTTTTGTTTTGTCTGATGACAGCATGCAGCAGTGCAGCACATCCAAGTTATCACTGTTGTTTTGACATGTAAACAGTTCAGTGACAGACATAGCACCTAGCAAGATGGCAAACGCAAATCTCGTGGCCTTTCCATTGCATTTCTATTTCAGTGGTTGCTGATCAACAGATTTCACAGTTATGCATCATTTATCCTTCTTGTTGAAAAGATGGAGAGTTTAAAGGAACTGTATGTAACTTTTCCAACAATATATTTTTAACATATTTCTTCACTCTGTCACTACCTCCTGACATACTGATTTTAGACAAGTAATCTCTGAAAAAAACTATTGTCCCCTTGCTTCTCTAAAAGCATTTCTAAAAAGCCACAGTGACCCGCCGTTAACCAGCCAATAAAAACAGAGTTTGTAACCAGCCAATAAAAACAGAGCTTGAATTTGAATTTCAGCAGAGCAAGGGTAACAGAGCCATATATGGCTCTGAGGGGGAGGGACCAGAAACGTGTCTCTGTTCAAAAATTTCCTAAGTTCCAGCGTGTTCCAGAAATTACATACTGAACCTTTAATATGACTAATAAACAGAAAGTAAAAAAATAAATTGTGGATGTGACATGCAAGGACACCAAATTCTTAGTTCTTTAGACAAATTATGTCCCGAAGATGCTGACAAGAATTCTGCAGGCAGACTTAGACGTAAGGTGTAAATCAAACACAGATATACAGACTACATTGCATAGTGGTAAATGTTTTTTTTTTCCCCAGACAAATTGATTTTGCACAACATATCTGTGTTTGAAAATTAGATCTGAATCAGCAGACAGGGCAATATAATGGTGAATAAATGATGCAAATGAAATTTCCCAGCGAGACAAAAAGTTTGACAAAGAAAGCGTGCAAGTGGGCCATGCAGGTAAGGATTAGTGCAGTTGATTATGACCACGTATCTGTATTAATCTGGAGGAATGTTTCAGAAGAGCTCCTGTTATAAGTCATGTACAGTATTCGTTCCTTTTAAACAATAGTTCACATAACTTCAAAAAAGTGATGGTTTGTCTTAATTGTCTTCCATTACTGGATATCTTCTGCAAGCCAGATCATGTGACAGCTGAGAAACACAAGCGCACTTACCAGTAATAGTTTTTTTTTTAAGCAGATGTAAATTATTTTATTAGCCTGCTATGAGGTTGTGCCAAAACTGGATTGCAGAATGTTATTCCAACTTGCTTTGGGAGATTAAAGAAAATGATTCAGATCTTTTGAATTGGGATTCTGTATAAAAGGTACGAACATCCAATATCCTACCTGTTGTAGAGAGCTCTTAGAACAACCTCAACAGGGAGAAAGAGAATTCGAACTAAATCAACGAGCTAATGTCTAGTTTGAGCAGAGCTAACACCAAAGTGGACTGCTGCGGTCTGAAAGCAACTTCAATCTAAAAAAAAAAGTTTATTTTTTTATACAAACTCAATTTTTTATAAAACCTTATATCCATCCATCCATCCATCTTCTTCCGCTTATCCGGGGTCGGGTCGCGGGGGTAGCAGCCTAAGTAGGGAGGCCCAGACTTCCCTCTCCCCAGCCACTTGGAGCAGCTCCTCCGGGGGAATCCCAAGGCGTTCCCAGGCCAGCCGAGAAACATAGTCCCTCCAGCGCGTCCTGGGTCTTCCTCTGGGTCTCCTCCCGGTGGGACATGCCCGGAACACCTCACCAGGGAGGCGTCCAGGAGGCATCCTAACCAGATGCCCGAGCCACCTCAACTGGCTCCTCTCGATGTGGAGAAGCAGCGGCTCTACTCCGAGTCCCTCCCGGATGACTGAGCTTCTCACCCTATCTCTAAGGGAGAGTCCAGCCACCCTGCGGAGAAAACTCATTTCAGCCGCTTGTATCCGAGATCTTGTTCTTTCGGTCATAACCCAAAGCTCATGACCATAGATGAGGGTGGGAACGTAGATCGATCGGTAAATTGAGAGCTTTGCCTTTTGACTCAGCTCTCTCTTCACCACGACAGACCGGTACAGCGCCCGCTTCACTGCGGACGCTGCACCTATCCGCCTATCGATCTCACGCTCCAGTTTTCCCTCATTCGTGAACAAGATCCCGAGATACTTAAACTCCTCCACTTGGGGCAGGACCTCCTCCCCGACCCGGAGAGGGCATGCTACCCTTTTCCGGCTCAAGACCATGGCCTCGGATTTGGAGGAACTGATCCTCATCCCGGCCGCATCACACTCGGCTGCAAACCGCTCCAGTGAAAGTTGTAAATCACGAACTGATGAAGCCAGTAGGACCACATCATCTGCAAAAAACAGAGAAGCGATTCTAAGGTCACCAAAACGGATCCTCTCAACACCTTGGCTGCGCCTAGAAATTCTGTCCATAAAAGTTATGAACAGAATCGGTGACAAAGGGCAACCTTGGCGGAGTCCAACTCTCACCGGAAACGAGCCTGACTTACTGCCGGCAATGCGGACCAAGCTCTGACACCGGTCGTACAGGGACCTAACAGCCCTTATCAAAGGGCCTGGTACCCCATACTCCCGGAGTACCCCCCACAGAACCCCCCGAGGGACGCGGTCGAATGCCTTCTCCAAGTCCACAAAGCACATGTAAACTGGTTGGGCAAACTCCCACGCACCCTCCAGGACCCTGTTGAGGGTGTAGAGCTGGTCCAGTGTTCCACGACCAGCACGAAAACCACACTGCTCCTCCTGAATCCGAGGTTCGACTATCCGACGGACCCTCCTCTCCAGAACCCCTGAATAGACCTTACCAGGGAGGCTTAAGAGTGTGATCCCCCTATAGTTGGAACACACCCTACGGTCCCCCTTTTTGAATAGGGGAACCACCACCCCAGTCTGCCAATCCAAGGGAACTGCCCCCGATGTCCACGCGATATTGCAGAGTCGCGTAAGCCAACACAACCCTACAACATCCAGAGCCCTAAGGAACTCCGGGCGAATCTCATCCACCCCCGGAGCCTTGCCACCGCGGAGCTTTTTAACCACCTCGGCGACCTCAGCACCAGAGATCGGAGAACCCGACCCAAAGTCCCCAGGCTCCGCTTCCTCAGTGGAAGACGTGCCAGTAGGATTGAGGAGGTCTTCGAAGTATTCCGCCCACCGACTCACAACATCCCGAGTTGAGGTCAGCAGCACGCCACCCCCACCATAAATGGTGTTGGTCGCGTACCTCTTTCCCCCCCTGAGACGCCGGATGGTGGACCAGAATCGCCTCGAAGCCGTACGGAAGTCATTCTCCATGGCCTCTCCGAACTCCTCCCACGCCCGAGTTTTTGCCTCAGCAACCACCCGAGCCGCATGCCGCTTGGACTGCCGGTACCTATCAGCTGCTTCCGGGGTCCCACAAGCCAAAAAGGCCCAATAGGACTCCTTCTTCAGCCTGACAGCATCCCTCACTGCCGGTGTCCACCACCGGGTTCGAGGGTTGCCACCACGACAGGCACCAACAACCTTGCGGCCACAGCTCCGATAAGCTGCCTCGACAATAGAGGCGCGGAACACGGCCCACTCGGACTCCATGTCCCCCGCCTCCCTCGGAACGTGTTCAAAGCTCTCCCGGAGGTGGGAGTTAAAGCTCCGTCTTACGGGAGACTCTGCCAGACGTTCCCAGCAGACCCTCACAATACGTTTGGGTCTGCCAGGTCTGACCGGCATCCTCCCCCACCATCGGAGCCAACTCACCACCAGGTAGTGGTCAGTTGACAGCTCCGCCCCTCTCTTCACCCGAGTGTCCAAGACATGCGGCCGCAGATCAGATGAGACGACAACAAAGTCGATCATCGAACTGCGACCTAGGGTGTCCTGGTGCCAAGAGCACATATGGACACCCTTATGCTTAAACATGGTGTTCGTTATGGACAATCCATGACGAGCACAGAAGTCCAATAACAGAACACCACTCTGGTTCAGATCAGGGGGGCCGTTCCTCCCAACCACACCCCTCCAGGTCTCACTGTCATTGCCCACGTGAGCGTTGAAGTCCCCCAGTAGAACAAGGGAGTCCCCAGGAGGCGCACTCTCCAATACCCCCTCCAAGGACTCCAAAAAGGGTGGGTAGTCTGAGCTGCCGTTTGGTGCATAGGCACAAACAACAGTCAGAGCCCGTCCCCCCACACGTAGGCGAAGGGAGGCTACCCTCTCGTTCACCGGGGTGAACCCCAACGTACAGGCACCAAGATGGGGGGCAACCAGTATGCCCACTCCTGCTCGGCGCCTCTCACCAGGGGCAACTCCAGAGTGGAAGAGTGTCCAACCCCTCTCAAGGAAACTGGTTCCAGAGCCATGCGTTGAGGTGAGTCCGACTATTTCTAGTCGGAACTCTCAACCTCACACACTAGCTCAGGCTCCTTCCCCACCAGAGAGGTGACATTCCATGTCCCAATGGCCAGCTTCTGTAGCCGAGGATCAGACCGCCAGGGTCCCCGCCCTCGGCCACCACCCATCTCACATTGCACCCGACCCCTTTGGCCCCTCCCACAGGTGGTGAGCCCATGGGAAGGGGGACCCACGTCTCCTCTTCGGGCTGTGCCCGGCCGGGCTCCATGGGTAAAAGCCCGGCCACCAGGCGCTCGCCAGCGTGCCCCACCTCCGGGCCTGGCTCCAGAGTGGGGCCCCGGTGACCCGCGTCCGGGCGAGGGAAAACTTAGTCCATTTATTTCACTCATCATAAGGGTTTTTGGGTTGCACTTTGTCTGGTCCCTCACCTAGGACCTGTCTACCTTGGGTGACCCTACTAGGGGCATGAAGCCCCTGACAGCATAGCTCCTAGGATCATACATAAAACCTTATATCGCTTTCAAATTTGAATTATTTACATAGAGATTTACATTTATTTGCAATTGAAAATAAATAAATAAATAAAAATAAACTGCAGCCGCTGGTGTCCAGCAAGGCTCTCACAATATTCCTGCCACAGTTTTTGTGTAAAGAAAAAAGGACCATGTAAAATTTCATATAACGATGTTTGTGTAAATCACAAAAACGTGTCATTTTCAAATAGCAGCAATCCATTTTGGTCGTGACCTCATATGGAACAGCTCATAACTTTACCACAGAATCTGACGTCAAAAGAACTGCAATATCCCTTTAACGGTTGTTCTAAATGCATCTACAAAATATCTTTTTAGATTATTTTAGAATTTAGAGATAGCATTTGTGTTATTATATTAAGTATCTGTGAACTATTGTCTTTAGAGTGCCCATGCAACCACCTTCAACCCCCAGAAAGCTCTGAGACAGAATTAAATAAAGCAAACTTACTTCATTCATACCTAAAAAAACAAACAATAAAAACAAAGAGAACAAACCAAGATCAGAATTCTCATTAATGATCTGCATGCACCACTAAAGTAAACATTGGCGTCAGCACACACATTTAGACATCATTCTACTTTATTTACATAATATTACAATTATGAATATGAGACACTTAACGGGGAATGAACGACTGTTTCGCAACAGTAATTTAATTTTCAAGAGTTGCTGTTAAGAGCTAAATAGTTTTGACTCAATGACAACTACTGGAGGCGCTTTCCTTACTGTACAGTTTATAAAATAAACGCACAACGAGGAATCAGAGAGTTGTCTGAGATGTTGCCAACATGTTTTTACACATAGCTGAAGAGCATATTCTAATGCCAAGATAAAGTTTGCAACGATAATAACATACAGAATAAAAAGAGGCGGCAAAATAAAGCAGAAAGAGAGAGACAGAGAAGTTGTGAGGGAAGAAAAAGGCAAGAAGCAGTCCGTTCTACACCCCCCACTGTTTCACCCCCAAAATCTCCCTCAGTAAAACTAGTGCCGTACTTTTCCAGGAATGTAGTTACGGTCAATGGTTTCGTCTTGCAGAAACATGTGAAGACAGCGCTCGTTCTGGGCCAGGGGGTGACCTGCAATTCTGCACACACACACACACGTGCACATACACACACACACAGAGATGGCAAAAAATTAGAAACTCAGCTCATTAAAAACTACTTTTCTTGAAAGATCACAAAATACACTTTTAGTTTAGTCAGTTTTGACGATTCTTCGATAGAAAAGACGAGTCTGTATGTAGACTTACAGAATTAGACCTACTCTTGTGAATGTGTAAACATTTGTTTTGACATTTTTTTTGTATTTAAACACAACTGAAGCACTAACACAAGGAACATCTCTCTTAACTAGATTTACCAATAAAAACTTAAAGATAGAGTAGCAGGTGTAGTTCCGTAGTTACCATACTGTTGTTACGCTTTTATAAGCAAGCCAAGTTTCTTTTCCCCAAACGATACAGACCATGCATAGATGTTTTAATTTAGAGGACGTGAAGCTGCTGACCTGTTGATGAACTGCTCCAGGCCTGATCGTCGCTCCTCAATGAAAGACTCCTCAAAAAGGCCCTCATCACCACGGAATGGCAACTGTCTCTTCAGGGCTTTTCCCGGCAAAGGTGGTACTACAATCTGAATGTGATAAAAGAGGATTGTTCGTAACACAAAACAACAACATAACAAGAAGAGTTTAAAATATAACTGCAACAACAGCAATTATTTCCACTAAGTACAAAATGTAATGTAAGGCATAACCTTTGCTTTTAAATGACATAATTTTAGTCAAAAATGTCATAGACCAGTTAAATAAATACCATATTTTTCAGCGTACACGCCGCACAGCCCTATAAGTTGCACCAGTCCAAATATGTCTAATAAAGAGGGAAAAACATAAATATGTTGCTTCGTCGTATACGTCGCATCCATTATGCGTCACAGCTGACACGTCGCGTTTGTTACGCGCCACTGCTGACAACCCGGACATGCGGGCCAGCGTTGTGCCAAAAACTGATTCGCTGCTAAATGGCGGCCACAGGAGCGTGCAAGGGAGGACTTTAACAAGAATTTAACGAGATTAAAAGCAATTATTTGTTTGCTCAGAACTATAGCAAAGGTGTGTCTCAGTTTAACTTATTCTTAATAAAAAGGACTTTGTTGATCAAATCAGCTGTATTTCAAAAGTACCGTATTTTCCGGACTATAAGTCGCACCTTTTTGCCTAATTTGCATGCCCTGCAACTTATAGAGAGGTGAGACTTGTTTATGGATTTTTTCCCATATTTTTAGACCAATTTTTGGCTCAGATATGACCGTTTTTCCATTTTGGCAAAAAATGGTGCAGTACCACTTTCGGCCGCTAGGGGTGCAGTACCACCTTTGTCCGCTAGGGTACACCAACCGTTCCCACCTCATGTGTCCGACGAGAGCCTCCTCTGGACGGACTCAGTCTGTCGCAGCCCGGCCTCCTGCTCTGGAGGTATGAACTAGCTACTTCGCTGTTAGCTCAGTGTTTGTTAGCAAAATAGGTCAAGAACCACAGGACAGATTTTGATCAAACTTACAGAACGTAATCACTAGATGGATATTTACAACTGATTAGCTTTATGAGATGTTTGAGATAAAATTCGATGTTTTATAGACATAAATGTGTTGCGGTTAGCTTCGTTGATTTTTCCTTGTACGTTTGAGCAAATACATAGTTCCCATGTGACGTCACATCTGTGTAATTTCCGGGTGGACCCTCATTTCGAGAGGCAGCGCAGCTGACAGCGCAGTCTAGTGGATGTTCATTTTTCACGTTGTTTTTTTTTTGTTAATTTCTAATTAATTGCAATGGTTACTTTGTGTTGGGTCAGTGGGTGTTCCAGTCGGGTAGACGTTTGGGCAACGCGCAGGTTTCACTTAATCAAAAAAAAAGTAAACGTGAAGGATTTATCTCATCGGAGAAGCTCACAGCAGCTCCATCGCTCTCTCGGATCTGCTCAGAAGACGTCGTGCTTTTGGCCGGTAAACAAAATATTCTACATAAATCATTTTGTGAAACAATGTTAGAGTACAACTGTCTGTGTGTTAGAGCTGTTTTTTTTTTTTTTCATTATTTAGCAACACCGTCTTGCATGCTGTGGTTAGCTTAGCATCTCGCTAACGCGACAACGGCCTCCTCACGGTCTCGCCGGGAGACCGTCCCAGTGGGAGAAGGAGGACGGGAGCCAAGTCGTGCGGGCGACGCGTCGGTCCCATGGGACGTGCCCCCGCGGCCGCGACGGATCCACGCCGTCCGACCTGAGCTCGACGGACCCTCCGCTCCAGATGCTAACGACATGCTAACTTCCAACACGGTAACACTCAAAGTGCTGGTTCTGGTCCGTGTTCAGCCTGGACTGTTTGTTGGCTGTGTGTTATTTTAGTTAAACCTTTTTTTAGCTGGTTAGATATGATTGAGACAGTTTACACATCTTTTTTGGATTTAAAGCTGTGAAGCTCTGTGCTGTGAAGCCGGTGTGCGCTCCTCGTAGTAATTAAATAATTAATGATATCAGAGTAACTACTTTGTGACAAGTTGTCCGCTTCGTCTGCCATGATTTTTTTCTCCAACTCATTTAACTCTGACCACTGCCAGCCTTGGTGAAGCTAGTAAAGTATTTAGCTGTGGTAGCAGACTGTGTTTGTCCGCCATTTCTGCCTTTAGGAGTGGCGAAAAACCCGGTATTGCGCAATACTCGCCAGTATGTGGGAACTATGTACAGTATAGCTCATAAACCACACAGCAGATTTTTTTTCAAACTTACAGAAAGTAATCACTAGATGTACATTTACAAACTGTTAGCTTTTGGAGTTATTTGAGATAAAATTATATGTTTTATAGACGTAAATGTGTCGCGGTTATCTTCGTTGATTTTTCCTTGTACGTTTGAGCAAATAGCTCATAAACCACATGGCAGATTTTTTTTCAAACTTGCAGAAAGTAATCACTAGGATGTACATTTAAAATTTTTTAGCTGTTGAGTTATTTGAGATAAAATTCAATGTTTTATAGACGGAAATGTGTCGCGGTTAGCTTCGTTGTTTTTCCTTGTACTTTTTCAAAGCGAAAAAATTTAAATTCAGCAGATTTGACCATTACAGTACGAATTTATTAAGGAACGGTTAAGCTAAGACACATGTTTGCTATAATTTTCAGCAGACAAATAATTGTTTTTACCGTGTTAATCGTGTGAAAAGTCCTTCCATGCATGCTTCTGTGGTCGTCATTTTCAGCAGGGCAAATGACGCGCTGACGCGTCGCGTAGCGGTGACGCATAATAGATGCGACTTATATAAAGGTGCGACCTGTTTATGGATTTTTTCCAATTTATTGACAATAATTGGACAAAGCAACTTATATAAAGGTGACACCTATAGTCCAGAAAATACTGTATTTGCTGCCTTGGTGCTCCGGGAACGTGCAGAGGGAGGAAATCAGGAAAGAGGCATGCTGCGTATTTCTTCGAATTTTAACAAAATAAGCACCAAAATAATTATTTGTTTGCTCGACATTATAGTAAAAGGTGTGTCTCAGTTGAACTTTTACTTAAGAAATGCACTTCAATGGTCAAATCAGCTGGATTTTCTAAAGCCAATACAGTACCGTACGTGGAAGCAGGAGCGCGCAGAGGGACAACTCGCTGTGCATTTCTTCGAAATTTAACAAGATAACCACCTAAAACAATTATTTGTTTGCTTGACTTTATAGTAAAGGTGTGTCTCAGTTCAAATTTTCCTTAATAAAAAGGACTTTATTGGTCAAATCAGCTGTATTTCAAAAGTATTCGCTGCCTCTGTGCTCCGGGAGCAAGCAGAGAGAGGAAATCAAGTAGGAAGAACGCTGCGCATTTCTTCGAAATTTAACAAGATAAGCACCTAAAATAATTATTTGTTTGCTCAACATTATAGTAAAGGTGTCTCAGTTGAACTTGTACTTAATAAATGCACTTCAATGGTCAAATTAACTGCATTTCGCCAGAGAAACGCAGCGAAATGAAGCTGATTTGACTGTTGCTCCCAGCAGCGAGCAGAAGGAAGGCAGCAGGCTATAGCAAGCCAACTGTGTAATTAATAACCACTTTTACCTATTACATGATACAACAGCATGCCATACCACTTGAGTGTCGTCTAGTGGCTGAAAATGGTAGTGTTCAATATTTTTAGTCAGAATGAAGGAAAGCGGTCATATCTCAGCCAAAAATTGATTTATAAATATGGGGAGGGAAAAAAAACAAGTCGCTTCAGTGCATAAGTCGCAGGGCATGTAAATTATGAAAAAAAAACTGTGACTTATAGGCCGAAAAATACAGTAAATGTTTATTTAGCCAACATCCAAAGTACCGGTATGTCTTACTCACCTTACTGTCTCTTTCCAGCTCATTCTTTAACCACTCAAAGTCACTGTATCTTCTCCTCACACAGGAATCCTTCATTTTGAAGATAGGAAGGTTTGTCTATGTGGAGAAAAAGAAACAACCTGAGAACGCAGCCTTCTGAACAACTGAAACAGATTTAGACTAAATGAAACATTTTATCTCTACGTTTATATCTGGTGCTGATATACTGAGCCTAAAGGTCATATTGTTCTTTCTTACCTCTCATGTTGTGCACAGGAGTTCCCATTTTATGCCCATGTACTTTGCTCATCTATTCCCTTACCAAGTACTGGTAATCCCTTCCCTAATTTTAACCCATTTCCATCACTTAAATACAGTTTCCTGTAACTTTGGATGCTCAACCATCCTCATCTTAATTTGTTAGAATTCTTTAAATTATTACCCTTACTCAACTATAATCTGAAACAAATTCTGACCTGATGGGTAGATTTAAATTATAGTTATAGACTATTTTAAAACGTTGACTGTCAAGAGAACCATAAAGATGTCCATGGAGGGTACAACGTGACCAAAACTCCAAAAGTAAGTAAAATGTGGCAAAGTAACCAGCATTCATTAGGGATGGGCAAGGACTGAACAAAAATCTAAATGCAACACTTTTGTTTCTGCCCCCATATTTGATCAGCACACTCTCTCAAAAATTGCCACATCTGTGGCAACTTTTTTCATAAAACTGCACATTTTAGAGTGGCCTTTTATTGTGGTCAGCCTATGAACACATGTGCAATAAACATGCTGTCTACTCAGCATCTTGAGATGTCACACCTGTCAGGTGGATGGAGTATCTCAGCAAAGACGTGCTCACTAACACAGATTTACACAAACATGTGAACAATATTTGAGAGAAAAAGGCCTTTTGTATATGTAGAAAAAGTCTTAAGATCTCATGGGAAAATGGGAGCAAAAACCAAAGTGTCGTCTTGTTTACATTTTTGTTCAGCATTTGAACAATTTAAATCTAATCAAAATGGATACATTTGAAGAAATAATGTGACTGACAACAGTTCTTTTAACACCAGCACCTGTTAGGGCCTGTTTACATGGCGCGTATTTTGAGTGTAACCGCTACTTTCTCTTTGCGACTTTGCTTATCGCCTACACGACGCTGCTGGCCCCCCTCGATGACTCCGATGGTTTTTGAACCCAGCTCTCAAGGTGGAAGTTTTTCGCAGACCCCCCGTTGATAATGTAAACATCTCCCGTGGAGCTTTTATTTGAACACATGCACGCAGCACGCACGCGCAGACAGCCGGCATTTTAACAATGGCGGTGGACTGGACAGTGGACACACGCACCACTTTCTGAACTATAGCTGATGGAATATATTTTGATTCTCATATTTAATTATTCTACACCTTACCTGCATCTGTGTTGGAAGAGAGCCAGCTGCCTGGATCCAGTTGTCTGTTAACGAGGCAGTCGGACATTTCACGTGTCACGCTGCACTATAACATACTAAATGTGCTATATATTAACAGTTTAACAATAATAAACAGTATTTATGTTAGCGTGGGAGATATTTAAATTTATCTGAGCTAAATGAAGCTATCTGGACTCGTTACGTCATGCCTAACATGCTGCTGAAAATGAAGACACCAGGTTGATTTTTTATTTATTTGTTTATTCAACACCACAAACTCATGTCACAAACACTGAGAATTAAATTGAACACTTTTAAAAACACGTTAACCGAACTTTAATGAACTGGACTCTGTTGTTCATCCTGGTGGACACTGGACCCACATCCGAACCGCCGGTCCGCTTCGTGGAACAGCTTCGACCTCGCAGGAAAAAAATAAAAATAAAACCTCAGTTGGTTGTTCTGTGATCGAACTAAACACAAGGAAAGATTATTAAGAACATGGTTTACCTTGTAGCGCTGCTGTAAATCAGCTGATTCTCACGGAGTAAAGTCAGACATGTTGACTCGGTTCCGGTCCAGTCAGCAACTGGTGCGCAGATGAAGCGGTCCACTTGGTGTCAAATCTGTTGTCTTGGTGTCAAATCTGTTGTCTCAGCACTTTGGTGTGGACTTGTTCCTGTTTAAAGTGCTTTATAAATAAAATGGTATGGTATGGTATGGTCTCTTATCCAAATTCCAGATTTACCTTGTTGTTAACTTGTTGACAACAACTTGTAGTAGCTGAACTTTTAGCCAGAGAGGAAAACAGGCTGCCTCGTGTGCTCTGTTTACCCCAGGCTGCACACATGCGCAGTGGTGAAGGTTCCAAAAATCACAGCGCCATCTAATGGCCCAGCATGGTAACTACAGTAAATTCATGAGTACGGGGGGTGGGGGGAGAGAGTCGTATCCACAGAATTCGCCCATGTCAACGCAAAACTTTCAACCTAATTAACATACCCAAAAGTTGCGTTTCCCCCACACAGTGTCCGTGTAAACAGGGCCTTAAGGCTGAGATACACTGAAGCAGACTCCGTATACGCGCATATACGCGCATATTTTGTGCGTATGTTTTTGCTGCTATACTTCAAGAAACTATCAGCTTTCAAACGCTCTCGTTCTCCTTGTTGTAATATGAGCAGCAGCACACGGAAGGGACTCAACTGAGCTCGCTGATTGGTCACTTGCTGACACGCCTACTGAATTGATTGACAGCGCTCAGTCAGCTGAAAGTGAAACCTAGTCAGCTGAAAGTGAAACCTTTAACATGAGCAGCTCGCTGGACTTCTGCGGTGTTCTGATGCGGTGTTTCTACTATATATGTTATAAAAAGTTCTCTCAGAAATAAAAATAATAACAGGGAGCGCTTTTCCTGCAGCACACAGCCCACCAGGGAATATTAAAACATCGCGCACCCAGGTAGGACCTGAATTCATTCATTTCAATCATCGAGTGAACGGAGGAAGAAGCGGTTACTTGACTTTAGGCAAAAAAACAAAAGAAAAGGCCCGATCAGCGATAAAGAAGGGGAATTTATTTCATTTGTGTAACATACAAAACAGTCCGGCGCCGGGAAGTTTATGGTCAGACACCGCGTATCGCGCACGCGGATCGCGTATGCGTAGTAAAAAAATACTTTTGCGCGTACATGCCCTGAGGGGCTACGCGGGGCTACGCTTTTGCCACAGCGTACGTACGCTGCGTATAGGCGTACCGTGAGGACGCTCGAGTGTATCTCGGCCTTTAGTGTCCTGCTAAGATTTTTCCTAATGGTGCTCGCTTTGACACAACACCTACTGTCCACTCCCTCTCGAAAGAAAAGATAAAAATAAAACCTTGGAGGGTGCATTTCTGCCATCCTAGTTTATTTTGAAAGAATTGTGAAGTGGAAACTATAGTCATGAGTGAGCTCAGCTACCTGCATACCATCTCTACTGATCCAGTAGCTGAGTGAAAATGAAGGAAGGATCAGTAGCCGTGTTTCCATCAAGGTTTCTAGGTGCGCATTTTGAAGTATCGCAGCAGAAAAGCTTAATGGAAACGGCAAAATACGAAGTTACTTCCTGAAATTCGCCAAAAAGTTTATACGCTCGCTTGAGGTGGTTTTTGGGAGCTGCGAAACCGAGCAGCTGCGCAAAACGACAGATGGAAACACATTTGCCGACTCGTGCTGCCGTAGCGCACATTCACGTCACGTGACTGATCAGCTGTTTCCGCTCCGAACAGCATGTAACTCGCTAAAACTAGTTGGCATGACAGAATAAATACAACTCGCCCGATAGCAACACGTACCTGAAATATTCTCTCCATTTTGACGAGATGTGTGGCTGGGTTCTGTTGTCAACCGCTACTTCCTGTTTACTCTCTGGTTTACTGTAGACATGCGCAGTGCTGACGTCTGACGTAATGACGCTGACGTCTGACGTAATGACGCTGTGCGCGGCTTGGAAAAAGCGCTTCAAGCCAGTAGATGGAAACACTTCTGATCTGCATTAATTTGTATTTACATATTTGCGAGGTAGCTCAAAATTCGAAATGAAAATGGATGGAAACAGGGCAAGTGGCAAGCAGAATTAGCAGCAGCACACATCTCGCAGCTCAAATATATGAAGAAAAATAATTTAAGTATCAATAAATTTGAAGTGTTTCTACTTAAAATACCCATATACTACATACATATACTTTTTAATCTATTAACATGGATCTGTATATAGTTGACTAAATTGTAATGAACCTACCCAGGGTCAAACTAAGGTTTTTGAACTGTCCAGTGATGACCTTTACTGACCTTTCAGTAAAGCAAGACATTTACTACAAAATCATTCATTTAGCTGTAATCTGATAAATATAGTCACCAAAAGAGACTATTTCTATCTTTGATTTTAGGCTGATGTGATCAAAAGAATAACTTTTGTCATTTTCATGATGTGTGCTTTTAAGCTGTGTTATTCTGTAAGAGTTAAACTGTGTTCACTGCTGTGTTAAAGGTGAAGTCTCGGGTCAGAGAGACCAGACGGTTTGTTTAGAAAGCCAGGAGACAGTAATCCGTTGTTTCTCCTGAAAAGGGCTCCAGCTGCTCTGTCTTTTTCCTAAACAATTTCCCTCTGCTCGGGCTGTAACCTTGGGTCGCGATAACACAAGCTCTCTCCTCTCTTTGTTCCTGCTTTTAAGTTCTAACTGTGCGGAAACGCTTCAGAGTTTCTGGGAGCTTCAAAGACATGAAGACGTCCCAAAGAGCTGAATGACCACCAGTCACGCGCTAAGGACTCGTCATCCAGCTGGGACTGATAACATGTTGTTATGGGTCCATTTCGAACGAGCGTAAGCTCAAAAACTTTGATTATTCCTCCCTGGAATAAGTTTATCTTGAAGTCAGAGGCCAGGAGCTGACATATTTTCTGATGACCAACGCGAAACCAGGAGACGTTGAAAACGTAAACGAATACCCTGCTCGAAGGTACTGTACTGGTTCCCACAAGGACCCGTGCATCTGAAAAGCTACAAGGTCTTCCCTCTTACCGGGCTGTCGTCGAAAGGTAAAGAGCTGTTTACAAAACGTACCTGGATTTTAGCAGAAGTCGGATGAGAAGTGTCACTTTGGTCTCATGCTCCCAATTCTTCTTAAATCTTTCCTCCTATTCCTTTTCCCTCTCAATCTAAGCTGGAAACTATTTTAAGCTGAAGAGCCCACAGACTAAATATGTTAACATCCAATATTTATGTCTGTTGTGTTGAATTTAAGTGTGCTGACGTTTTAAATTGAAAGAAAGTGAAATCATGTCAATCAAGTGTAATGGTGTTAATTTAGTTGATTCATTTTAAATAAATGATAGTGTCTCTTTGACATATCAAACTAAGTTAACGTCTTTGTCACTTAATGGCTTTGTGTATTTATCCATCATAAAGATCACAGATATATTGGGTAAACTGAAAAAGAAAAGAATCCGTGAAATTACTATTCAATCTGAATAAGTAAATTAATTAAGGATAAAGAGGTCAGCTTAATACTGACCCCTGTTAAAATCCTTTAGTTACATCTGGGTGGCACTATATGTGTTTAAAGACACAATATACTATCCTTCTCATAATCCTTTACAAAATGACCACAAGTCATCATAAACATTGACAAATGACCGTTCCACATGCTTTTGACATTTTCATTGATAATTCCCAATTTTCAGCTACAATTTATACTGTACATCCCCCCCAATTTTTTTTAAACCCGCATGTTATAAAAGCACCTTTACTTTTGCTTAAAAGCAGTAATTCATTCATGACGTGTTTTAGTGTTTACAGACCGATCACCCCTTTTCATAACTTTCCAGTTCTCCCCCCGTTTTTTTCCAGATTGGACATTGCTGGGTGGCACCATGGTGCAGTTGGTAGAGCTGCCACCTCTCACTGAGAAGGTTGCCGGATCAAATCCTGGCCAGGGGTAAATTTGGGTAGAGTTTACAAGTTCTCTTTGTGCATGTGTGCATTTTCTCCAGGTACTCCAGTTTCCTCCCACAGATCAAAAACATGCATGTTAGACTGAGTGGTGACTCTAAATTGCCCCTAGGTGTGAGTGAGTGTGTGAATGGTTGATGATGGACTGGAGACCTGTCCAGGTGTCCCCTGCCTCTCGCATAGCTGAACGGTGACCTCTGCAACCCAAAGAGGATGAAGTGGGTAAAGATAATGATGGATGCAACTCCCACGCAGTTGCATTACAAAATAAAGGACAGGCCTGAACTGGCAAATACAGTGTCAGCATGATTAGCTTCCTTATGTGGTCTACAAACATTGCTGTGCTTGTGGATTTTCAGTGTCACACTCTTACAATCCTAACTGCACGAGGAAGTGTGAGATAACCGTTTACAAGCTGTAAATAAACTCAATAGACAATAACAAACTAGTTCTAGCTTTAGTGACTGCACATTGTCAACTGTTAGCTTCTTCCTGTTTGTCTGAACTCCTGCTTATTTTTCCTCTAAACAGGTCTTATTAATTGTAATTTAAGTTGAATAAACACACGGTTCTAGTCGAAAATACATTTTCCTACAAATTGTGTACTCAAGTGGAATAAAGTGAATCTGCTTTCATCGTGTATATGTTTAGGAAACGTGTACCAACGTTGTGCTAACCCATGCTAACAACATTAGCACGCGAGGCCTCTTGACAAATCACCGGGCTGGGAGTTTTACTCGCTCCCCGTCTTGAGCCACCACAGGCGCCCAACCGTCGACGTCACAGCCGCGTCTCCGAGCGGGCTTTAGCGTCGCGGCTAAGCATGTTAACAGCTAGCTTAGCAAACAAAGCTAATTGTCGCTTCGACACTTACCCTCATGCGAACTTCATAAGTTGTGTAACGGTTCCGTCCAATTCCGACGATCTGTGGGTCGTAAACGTCTATTTCCAGAAAATTGCTTGGGGGGCCGTATGCATCCGTCAGGTCCTGGGGCTTGGAATTCAACCGGCGAGTATCTGCTACTACAGGATCTGACATTTTTTCCCCCCACCTGTAATATTTGGACGAGCAATGGAGGATGAAGCGTCAAGCCGGACTAAATACAACGTAAACCTTTAAATGTCATCTGAAGGCGGAAAACAATCAGGAAAGCAGCTCTTCTCCTGCGGGGCCTGTCGCCCTGCGCCCTGCCCTACTTGAAGCTGGAAAATGCGTCCAATCAGTTCCGTGCTGAGCTGGAAGCTGCACTCCCCCTAACGGACACGCATCATGGCAGTATTTCATCTGAGCAGGGAGAGATGAATGGGATCAGAGTCAGCAGCGACACATTTAAAAAATTTTTTTAATTTATTCATTTTAAATACAACACAAGAACAATTCTCACATTTGAGACCGTACAGTATAAAAGTAAAATGAAGGGATGCAGACAGAAGAAAAAAATCTGTGTTTATGTTTATGTTTATTAAATTTGTTCATTTTTTTTTAACAAAAGAAACAATACAAGACAATCCCATAAATGATAATGTACAAAATTAGCCTGGCCCTCGCCTTCCTGCACAGCTCCGCTCAATTCTCATTTCCCTTCACTGCACAGTCTGAAGCGAAGTGAAGATAGGGTCTGGTTAGCCTGGTTGTAACCAGACCCTGTCCTTCACTTCGCTTCGTACTAGGGTCTGGACTTTTCCCATAGAGAAACGTTTCTTGCTGGAGGCGTGGCCTCTGCTTAGGAACAAAACCATTGGATATTTTGAACAGGGAAAGCATTCTGCTCCCTCCCCTCAGAGCCACCCCCGTGCTCTGGTGAACTTCACTGACAGCTGCTCCGCCCCCTGCTCCAGGAGTCCTGCAGCTTTTCTCTCGCTGCGCAAACTCAGTGTTTATATGTTATAAAACGTTTTAATACAATAAAATCAAACCATGGATCGCTGGTCCAGCTCACCAAAACACCAGAAAATCTGCAGGGACTCGGTCAGCAATAAAACCCGAGTTTAATTCTCGTGACAACCTGAGGCATTTCCGTGTTCATTTTACTCAGCAGGAGGGTGGAGGAGAAGGAGGACGAGGGAGCGATTACTTAACTTTTGGGAGAAAAAAACAAAAGAAAACTCCAGATAAGGGATTAAGCAGGGGAAATTAATAAATTTGTGTCACATATAAAACAGTTCTGCATCGCTCATCGCTTTGAATGATGCCGTGCTCTGGTGAACTTGACAGCTGCTCCGCCTCTTGCAGCTCTCGCTGCGCAAATTCTGTGTTTATATAAAACGTTTTAATACAATAAAATCAAACCATGGATCGCTGGTCCAGCTCACCAAAACACCAGAAAATCTGATGGGACTCGGTCAGCAACTAAAACCCGAGTTTAATTCTCGTGACAACCTGAGGCATTTCCGTGTTCATTTTACTCAGCAGGAGGGTGGAGGAGAAGGAGGACGAGGGAGCGATTACTTAACTTTTGGGGGAAAAAAACAAAAGAAAACTCCAGATAAGGGATTAAGAAGGGGAAATTAATAAATTTGTGTCACATATAAAACAGTTCTGCATCGCTTTGAATGAGAACATGCCGCTGCTCGCTGACTGAGCGCTGGCAGAGCCCTTTTATAGGACGCTGCGCGCTGGGACTGGTGGGGGCGTGGGTTAGGGTCCAAAACTCCACCCCTTCTGTTCTCTGATTGGTCCGAACAAAAATCTACCGGAGAAATCCTTGTGGGCGGGTAAAGTCCCAGACAGTGACAGTGTGCAGTGAAGGGAAATGAGAATTGAGCGGAGCTGTGCAGGAAGGCGAGGGCCAGGCTAGGGTCTGGTAGGCTAGTACAAAATATAAAAAAATGAAAGGTAGCAGAAAGAAGAATAAATCTTATTATATCTGCCCCTTTTTTCCAACAATCAGATTAAACAATAATAATCTTCAACCAACAGTACAAAATGACTAACTCTTTCTAATTTTCTAACTAATACAATACACATTACGCTATTCTATATATATTTTTTAACACATTCGTTTTGATCATTTTCTTAAATGTAGACCTTGACTTGGCATTTTTAACTACATTCTCCAAGCCATTCCATAATCTAATTCCCTGGATTGAGGTAGAACGTCCCTTCAAACTAGTTCTGAATTGTGGTTTTACAAACATCTCTGTCCCCTTAAGATTATAACAACTTTGTCTTTTAACAAAATGCATTTGGATATTTAAAGGTAATGCATTATTTTGAGCCCTATACATAACTGATAAAATATTATAGTCTACCAAATCATGGAACTTCAATAACTTCAGTTGATAAAATAATGTACTTGATGGATGACGGTAATGTTTTCTAGTGATAATTCTTACAGCTCTTTTCTGTAATACAAAAATAGGCTTTGTGATTGTTTTACACGCATTCCCCCAAACATCAATACAATAGATTAAGTGTGGAACAATGATTGTGTTATACAACAAATACAGAGCTTTATCATTCAATAGGTCTCTGACTTTGTACAGTACTGCAATCGATTTAGCTATTTTTATTCTTACAGAATTTATGTGTTGTTTCCATGTCAGTTTGTCATCAATGATAACACCCAAAAACTTCACCTCACTCACTCTACAAATCTCAACACCCTCAATTTTGAGTGGAACATCAACAGTTTTCTTTTTATTACTGAATATCATGTAATTAGTTTTTTCTAGATTTAATGATAATTTATTGATTTTAAACCAAGTTTGTATCTTGACAAATTCTGTCTTTATCAATTCCAACATTTGTTCTATATCTTCACCTAAACAGAAAAATGTGGTATCATCAGCAAAAAGTACACATTTAAGGAGTCCTGACACATTTACCAAGTCATTCACATATAAAATAAATAGCTTTGGTCCAAGTACAGAGCCTTGGGGAACTCCACATGTGATATTACAGAGGTCAGATCTTACATCATTTATTTGTACAAATTGTTTCCTATCTTTCAAGTAGCTAGATACCCACTGTAATGCTGGTCCTCTAATACCATATTTGTTCAATTTTTCAAGGAGAATGGTGTGATCAATAGTATCAAATGCTTTTTTTAAATCAACAAAAATACTGATACAATATTGTTTTTGATCGACAGCAGTAGTTATTTGTTCCATTAATTCCATGAGAGCCATGTAGAGTTTTTTGCTCTAAACCCATACTGACTGTTGCTTAGAATATTTTGTTTATCTATAAATTGATCTAGTCTGTTTACAAATAGTTTTTCAATCTTGTTTTTTTCTGCCCCCTATTACAAAGATAATTCAAACAACACACAAAAAAAAAAAAATCTAAGAGGTTTCATATTGAAGAAAAGAAAACAGCTCATATACAGTAGTTCCAAGCAGGGCACAAAGCAATTAAGGCACAAGCAATTAAGCAGCTGCTTAGGGCACCGGGGCCACTAGAGGGCCCCCTAAGTGGAATTGATTTTATTTTAATTATTTTAAGTAATGATTTCTATACGATTCTATATAATATTTTAAGTTCAGCTTTAGCAAATTTGTTGCATAAATTTACATAGTTTTAATAAGCATTAATAGAACTTTAACTTTATTTTTAAACCATTTTATGTGGTTTCAAATAAATGTTCATTTACATTATTTAAATATTTCCTTGATATTTAATTTTTTATTTAATTTAGTTTTGGCACAGTTTTATTTATTTTTATGCATCTAAGTTATTTTATCTGTTTGTTGTTGATCTTGCATTACAGATTATTTTGAACATTACTGTTGCAGTTCTTTGGAATCAAAGCTAATAAGCCAGGTGACACTTTTGCTGTAAAATTCATTGCTGGTGTTTTTATTTATTCATTTATTTATTTTGGTAGAGTTGCAATGTGTTTGTTAGGTGAGCGAATGATCTGATCATCTAACTGTTGACTGCAGTAATCCACACTATTAGCAGAAATTGAGGGCCCCAAACCAAATTTAGCTTAGGGCCCCATGGAGGCTTGGGCCGGCACTGGTTCCAAGAAAGAGAATTTCAAAGAAGACATCCATTACACACAATATTGTTATCATATATATTTTTGCAAGAAATTTGTTTTGATCGTATTTTTAAAA